>KV417324.1:0-147830 GCA_001630345.1 Calocera viscosa TUFC12733
TGGGCAGGGAGGCGCATAAGAGGGGCGCGAGGAAGGAGGAGACGACCGACAGCGAGGTGTTCTACAAGAAGTGAGCTTCGCGTTTCGCTTGGCGAGGGTTGAGCGTGGGTTGCTGATCAGCTGCGCAGGTACGATTATTCGCACTAGGACTCTGCGGGGAAGGCGAATGGTGGATGGAGGGGGAGCGCCCTCAACGGGCGCTCGGGGTGCTCAACGTACCCGCCCTCGAGCAGTCACTCACTCACGGACGGAGAAGGGAAGAGTGTGGAAAGAAAGGCACGCTACTGCAAAACGCGCAAACGAGCAAGTACCTCATCTGTACGAATATGCATTCAACGCATTTGATATCCTGGAAATCAACATTGTTCTTATTGTTATTATATGCGTGTCCTGTAGCGTCTCTTCCTGGGCCTGTTGCTGCCTTGCCGCAGGGCCTGTGGCTGCACAGGAGTGGGTGGACAACGCAGACCACGACGTCGGATGAGTATGATTCGCAGCACGATTGGGACTGGGAAATCAGCGCTCTTTCGTGAAAGAAAGAGGATGACTTCAATGGTATTTGATACACTTGGACATTGGGCTTGCAATTGTCATGAACATGTGCGCCGTTTCGGACTCGGAACGATCGTAGCAGGAGGTTTGGAATTGTGTCGTAACCCTTCTGCAATCTCTATTAACTTAGTGCCTTTACAACTATTTTGTGATAATTTCGAAATTTCATATGTGAGCTTGCTTTGCTATTTTCGTAACAAGACGTGTACAAATCTGGGCTAGGTTCCCGTCCTTCAAGTTCTGTTTGACGCAGAGCTTATGCGCACCGCCACAAAAGACTGGCTCTATAATAGGTGTTTCTGATTTTTGGTCTGAGATAAACAACTTTCTATCCGCTTGGAACACGACGTGAAAATGAACCCCTCACTCCGGTTTTCATCTGTTCCAAACTCTCGTCTTTCCGCAACGCTAGCAGGCTTTGGGTGAACAGGGGCTCTAGCATTAAGCACGAAATGGATGTGGGAAATGCTGTACAACATCGATGCATACGTTACGAAACGACCACCAAGGACCATCCTCTCGGGCCGCCTCTTCCATCCCGGAACCCTCTGGCCCTCCTCTCACATCCAGCTTCTGACCACTCCGTGCCCCGCCAATTTCCACCGTTCAGGAGGACGAGAACCAGCCCATGAACCAGCTCACTAGCCCCTCCCAGGAATCAGCCTCTCTCTCCTTTCGCCACGAGACAGACGCACCTAACCACCCCACCCCCAAGATAAGCACCAGCTGCGCGAGCAAGCCCACCCAGTAGGTGTACCACGCACTCGAATCTTTGGGTCGTTTGGTCACGGACGTAGAGGGCTGATGCTCCTTTGTTGGGGGAGCGGGGACGGCGGAGGTGCCGAGTGGGCCGGCTGGTTTGAGGTCGGAGGTCGACTGGGATATGGGCGCGGACATCCTTCTCTCGATATTGTCGAGAACAGTTGACTGGGAAATCGGCAGTTCGGTTTAATTTAAGAGGATTTGAGTGCACTCGAAGGTGTGCAGAGGCAAGGTGTTGGAGGGCCTTGTGCTTGGCAACTTAGGGACGAGGAGGAGCAGGGAAGGACCCTGGGCGTCAGTCTGACGTCACTTGCTGCTTCCGGCGCCTAATCCAATATACCATGCCGAGCATGCCTTAGGGGTAAGCCACCAATTGGTCAGATACTTGCCACAATTCCACTGCATTAATCCACGCTCGCGCTCAGTACAAGTACCTCCACGTGCGCCTATTAGCCCTCACTTCCGCAACAGTAACTCCCTCGAGCTCTGCTGTCCTCCTGAGCTCCTCCTCCTCCTCCTTCGTTTCGATCTCCCCCTCCATCCTCTCCCCGCGGTCCATCCTCTTGTTCTCCATCATCAGATGCGTCCGCATTATGAACACCATCACGATCGAGCATCCGAACATGGCGAGGCAGATGGCGAAGGAGTAGCGGTATGTGGGACCCCAGCCAGCGGGGAAGACATACGAGCCAGCCACATTGCCGAGTTGAGAGAAGGCGTTGATGAGGGCGAGGGATACTGCGCGCTTGGAGGGTGGGCGCGGCAGCGTGTTGGATAGCCAGGCGTAGCAGACGATGAAGCCGGCATAGGACTGGGCCATCAGGAAGCTGCATTCACGTCAGCGCCTTCTCAAAAGAGTTGTAAGAAGTCACTGACAAGCTGACATAGCGCGCGGCTGTGTTCATGCTGCTGAGCGCGATGATGAACCCGATTATCCCAACGACGAAGGGCCAGCAGATGTGGATCGCACGCTCGCCCGACCGGTCAGCATGCTGGGCGTTGAGGAAGGCCACGATCACGGCGAATGCCCATGGCGGTGCAACAAGCAGAAGAGAGATAGTCGTGTTGTATCCGAGCGAGCCGGTGAGTGCTGAAGAAGAACGTTAGCAGTTAGCCTGTCTGACATAGAAGAGAACTTACTGGCTGTATTCCGCAAGAAGTTATGATCAGGTGAGAACGTTAGTCAGGCATACAACGGAAAACGACGCACGAAAGTAAGCGTTGAAGCTTAATCCTACCACTTGTGCCGTCAGCATAAACGACAGAAACCAGACCTTCCAGTCCGTAACAGCGAGCCATAGGCCCCTCATCTGGCTGCTGACGGTATTGAGGTCATCGTCCGCCGACCCGCTGGCGTCCTCAGCCATCCTCCACTCAGCGAGCTTCCGTTCCTCGGGAGACAGCCAGGTGGTGGTCGAGGGAAAGTCGGGCAGGATAAAGATGGCACAGACGGCGAAAAACATTGTCAATGCGCCTTCGATGTAGAAAAGCCAGCGCCAGGCGGCGTGTCCGAGCACGCCCTGCATGCCGCCGAGGATGCCGGCTGCCATGAGCCCGCCAAAGGCATTCGAGATCAGGTTGCCGCAGTACAGAATAGCAGTCCGCAGGCCGAGTTCCTCTCGGGTGTACCATTTCGAAAGGAGGAAGAGAGCGCCGGCTGCAGCAAATAATTAGTCGACTAATGCCCAAGTCGGAATAGATAGAGTCGACCGTACGGAAGAACGCCGCCTCCACAAACCCCAAACTGATCGGGTCCATTAGGGACGCGCTCCATATTTAGAACATAAGGGGCTTACAAGAACCGGGTCAACAAGGCTCCGGTGAAATTAGTGGTGATTCCGGTCAAGACCGAAATCATGCCCCATACGATCATACAGCAGGGAAGGTAGATGCTAGGTTTGCCGATGTAATTCAATAGCATGTTCCTGCAATTTCCAACCGCGATCAGCGGAGAAGATGATGCTGTGAAATGAATTGTACACACGAGGGAACTTGCATGATAATGTATCCCACGTAGAGAATAGACAGAAGCGTGGCGAACTGGGTTCCTACTAGACCAAGATCCGCCTCGAAACCTTTCAATCGAGCGGCACTAATTCGAATGATCGTTAGCGACGGCACTCTCGCCAAGACAGGAGCAGTGCATACGCTGCGTTATTTCGGTCGACCTGCCATGGTATTAGGTTCTGGTTTCATGCAGCCGTGTGCAAGGAAGAGACGCACATAGTTCAGAATGTAGATGATGACGAGAATGCTCATTCTCCAGTCGACCTTCCGCACCAGTCGCTTCTCCAGTCGAATCCTCTCCTCTCTACCTCCAAACTCCTGGTCCAGATGCTCCTCCATTGACATCTTCTTGTCGATTCCGCCATCCAGGGAGAAAGCCCGTCCACCGTTGATCGGCACGTCTGCTTCGATGTCGGGCAAGTGCGTGCGCACATCTCCATCTGTAGTCGGATGCTCGAGGTGTTCTGGCAAGGAATGTTTTGCTTGTGTAGACATCGTTATTGGTTTGATCGTGTCATGGTTGTACTCGGGATGGGTTAATATAGGATGGGAATGCGGCCCGCTGGCTCCGCGGGTGAACAGTTGGAGCTGGAGAGATAGCCAGCGCGTTCCATGTCGAGTTGTCATCCGGAGCAAGCATCCCGCACTCTTTCCCCTTTAGTCAATGCGGATCTGCGCCAGGCATGCCGGGTGCCTGCAAGGCGAAACGGCACGGGGCGAGAGTCCACACTGTGCAAAACGTCGAAGCGTCATCGGTGCGCTGGTCGTTGGCGGTGGGCGTCATGTTCCGACGACAGGTCGACCAAGCCAGACGGACGAGTCCGGAACTCTTCTTGGTCAGCAATGAAAGAAGCATGGTTTGAAGCATTATATAAGCAAACTGTGCCGGCATTTGAATTGAAAATAGAGTTCTGGAATCTGGATAAGAGCGCGCTACAGTGCAGGTTGTGCCTGACACCGCCCGCCGTCCGTCCGGGCCCACCCGGATTTCGTCACAGTGCAGACAGTTTGTCACAGTGTTGAAATGCCCTCCATCTTGTATACCCGGTCACGGAGCTTGAGGTCGGTTTAGATAGAAGGCTGAGTGAGTGGTCAGAGGGAAGGAGGGCGTCGGGTTGGGGGGGCCGAGCACCCTAGGGCCCGGGCGTCGGTCCGACGTCACGCCCCGCGTTTCTCCGCGCTTGCCTGCCCCGCGCTCAGAAAGTAACGAAATAAGTCACGAAGGTCATAACAAGTAACATTAATCCTTCCAGACATGGGATGCTTGAAGCAAATTTCAATCCGTCACAACCCGATCAATACAGGTAACGCCAAGTGGTCCGGTTTGCCCTCACTTCTTCAATAGGGACGCCTTCGAGCTTGGCAGTATACGCGAGCTCCTCTTCCTCCTCCTTCGTTTCCATCATACCAGCGACCTGCTCCCCGCGGTCCATCTTCTTGTTCTCTGACAACAGATACGTGCGTAAGATGAACACCATCACAATCGATAAGCCGAACATGGCCAGGCAGATGGCGAACGAGAAGCGGTACGTGGGGCCCCAGTTGGAGGGGAAAACATACGAGCCGGCCACATTGCCGAGCTGAGAGAAGGCGTTGATCAGCGCGAGCGAGACGGCGCGCTTAGCTGGCGGGCGTGGGAGCGTGTTGGACAGCCAGGCGAAGCAGACAATGTAGCCTGCATATGATTGCGCCATGAGAAAGCTGGCAATAGCCTTAGTACCTTGTCACAAGAGTTACATTACATACTTACAAGCTCACATAGCGAGCAGCCGTATTCACCGTGCTGAGAGCGATGATGAAGCCCACGATGCCGACAACAAATGGCCAGATGATGTGGATTGCACGCTCACCAGACCAGTCTGCATGCCGGGCGTTGATGAAGGCTACTATCACGGCGAATGCCCACGGCGGTGCAACGAGAAGAAGCGAGATCGTTGTGTTGTAGCCAAGGGTGCCCGTGAGCGCTGAAGAATCTCGGTGTCAGCGGTTTGATCATTTCTGTCACAGAAGAAACTTACTGGCTGTGTTACGCCAAGAGGAAAACGCGGTCAAAGTCATGATAGGACTCGCATAACACACTGGACGTACGGAAGTATGCATTGAAGCTTAGCCCGATTACCTCTGCCGTCATCATAAACGCCAAGAACCAGACCTTCCAGTCCGTGACGGCCAGAATGAGACCCCGGATCTGGCTGTGGACAGTGGTAAGATCTTCATCCGAAGAGCCCTTCCCGTCTTCCGCCATCCTCCACTCTGCCAGCTTTCGTTCCTCTGGCGTCAGCCAAGTCGTGGTTGACGGGAAATCGGGGAGGATGAAAATCGCGCAGACAGCGAAGAACATCGTAAGCGCGCCCTCAATGTAGAAGAGCCAACGCCATGCGGCGTGTCCGAGTACACCTTGCATGTTGCTGAGGATGCCGGCCGCCATGAGACCTCCAAAGGCATTCGAGATCAGATTGCCGCAGTAGAGGATGGCGGTGCGTAGACCCAGCTCCTTCCGGGTATACCACTTTGAGAGGAGGAAGAGAGCACCGGCTGCGTCAACAGTCAGTCGGTTTGACCCAAAACCTCACGTTGCATAAACATACGAAAGAAGGCCGCCTCCACGAAGCCCAAACTGACCCAGTCCATTAAGCGCGAGCACTAGATCAGAACACACAAACATGCTTACAAGAACCGTGTCAACAAGGCGCCAGTAAAGTTGGTAGTGATTCCGGTCAAAACCGAAATCATGCCCCACACGATCATACAGCACGGAAGGTAGATACTCGGTTTCCCAATGTAATTGAGCAACATATTCCTACAAATTCCCTCCAGATAAGCGGCGAACACAACTCTGGGGAGCGAATGATACGCACGAGGGAACTTGCATGATAATATAACCCACATAAAGGATCGACAGCAGTGTGGCAAACTGGTTTCCGACTAAACCTAGATCCGCCTCGAAACCTTTCAACCGGGCGGCGCTAATTCCAACCTTCGTCAACAAAGCACCCTTCGCCAAGGAAACGGAGAGACGGCATACGCAGCATTATTCCTATCGATCTGCTCGGGTATCAGTGTCGGACCTTATTGCCAAGTAAGGGGACGTACGTAATTGAGAATGTAGATCACGATGAGAATGCTCATTCTCCAGTCGATCTTCCGGAGTAACTTCGTCTCTAGCCTGATTCTCTCCTCTCTACCGCCAAATCCCTGGTCGAATCGCTCCTCCTCTGATAGCTTCTTATCGATCCCATCTGAGGAGAGAATGCGCCCAGCCTGGATGGGGGCGCCGGCCTCGATATCGGGTACATGAGAGCGACCATCCGTATCTGCAGCAAGATGTTCGAGGTGTTCCACCGAGGGCTTTCCTGGTGTTGTCATCGCTATCGGTTCGTTTGGATGACTGTCCTTTCCGGAGTGGGTCGATAGAGGATGATAAATGTGCCCGCTTGACCTTCGCTGCAAGAAAGGGAGGGTGGGCCAGCGGGTGGGCATATTATCCGAGTCGAGAGCATTTATAGGCAATCCTCCCGCCTCCTTTCCCCTTTGGTCGAGGCGGTGGATCTTCGGACAGGCACACGATGCGCACAAGAGTGTCACGAGAAGTCAGAAGCAGAACGATCCACGCTGAGCTGCAAGACGCGCGCGAAAAGAAGCGTCATCGCCCTTCCTGCGGCCCGGCTAATGGGCGGTTCTGCCTTCATGCGGGGTCAATACATTCGACACGCGAGGAGTCGAATAGGGTTGCGGGGTAGCAGGGGTCAACGACGTCAACGCGGTTGTGAGGGAAGTGGCGCCTGTCAGGAACGGACTTGGCACGAGCGTCATCCTGCACTCTTGAGGAGCGGATCTGCGTTTTCAAGACAACGACACAGAGCGTGACCGCGCCAGAAGAGAGAGCAAATTGTTTTTAGGAAGACGTCAAGTCATGAAAGGGAGAAAGACGCAAGGGCCAGCCTCCAGCGAGATAGTCTGCATGTACGGAACTCGTAGGTATGATTTTGCGTGAGGGTAGCCTGGTTTAGAAGAATGAATAACAATACAAGAATGTTGTTGAGCAGTGTTACAACAAGCAGAGTGAAATTGCTTCGCTTTCACAGGTCTAAGCACTCAGTTTGGCAATCGCCTGTTGATATAGTCAATTGCCGTCATTGGGATCAACAGAATGGAACGCACAGCTTTGGTCAACTCATAGATCCTCCTCTGCCCGACAAACAATATCGCCGCCGTCAGGACACTCTGAAGAAGCTTGCTGGACACTCCACGGTATAGCCCTGCGAGACCTTCGTCGTTCAGAATCTTCATTAAAGCGTGGAAGGAGGTTTTCTGGGTTGGTGCATTATGGCCGGAATGCTGTCGTGATTTAAGGACGATCTGCAAACATGTTAGACTTAGGCGCCCAAAGCAACAGTTTAATACGCACATATGGGTAAGTGAGTGATGTAGCGACTAAATCCATATGTCAGTGCCAGTTTCGTGCGCCATGAGTGATCTCATACTCAGTTTCGACACTGCTCCGAGGAAGAAGAAATCGAGGTCCGTCAATCGGACTGCCTGCGCGCTTCCTCTTGCCCTGAGTGCCGCCTGTCGCCGAGAGACCATGAAGTTCTTGATTTGCTCAAACAGCGTGTACTATAACGATGTCAATGCCCTGTGCACCGGAGCCGAATATGATCCTACACACCTGTAGGATCGGATTTATCACCAGCACCAATGACGGCCCCACACCTCTCCAAAAAGCGAGGATTCCATCCATGTTCATGATCTGTAGCGCGGTTTGGATGATTCCAAGTTTCTGGACGGCTGACGGCTTGGGCTTCGGCGCGTCAGCAGATGCTGGAGCACTGGTGGACTTGTCGGGTATTGTCTGCACTGCTTGAGTGGTTTGGATCACCCATATGGGATTCGATATTATCGTGGTAGCCGAGCCTGGGTTGAGAGGTCAGTCTGCGGGGACAGTTAATCAGAATATGCGCGTGCCTGCAATCAATCCCGCCAGCATCGACTCGAGTGTCGATAAGGCTTTCGTCGTACGCGACTTTGTGATCGCGTTCTTCGTGAGTTCATAGTAGTAATAGTATACCCTACATGTCTGGATCAGTCGGAAGCACCACGGCGCCCGTTACACACGCACCCATTCGTGACTGCTACACCAAGCAGCGAGCTCGTCAAACCGGAGTATATCCCAGACACACCCTCTTCTCTCAGGATCTGCTTGAGCGCCTCCAAAGACGACTATGCTCGCTTTAGCCTCGCATTGACTCGCAATGATGGGACTAACCTACCCTGTGGTTCTGCTTCGACCCGACTGCTGCTCGGGTTGAGAAGAAGATGAGGGGACTGAGGGAGTGACGTGTCAGAAAGACGTAACATACAGCGAACTGGTCGCGTACTAGGTTAAGGACATGGCTACCACCCCGCCGGCGGCACCTGCCAGTGAGTGTATCATCGAGTCCGACATTGCGCTAGATAATAGATGGGGTATGGAAGAACGGTGTGTGATGACAGTAGAGTGAGGTACGCGTGCTGCCTGTATGCGGCAGGGCGCACCCGACGCGTCCGGCAAATGCGGAAAGGCGGATAGCCGGACCCGGCGGCGGCCGACGTCGTGGACGTGCAGCGACTAAGGTGCGAAAGGCAACATGTGTAATATCATTAATGCGGTTTTCCAATCAGCACGGGTGCCCATAGAGACTCTGACAGGCGTACGCAGGTGTGCGATTTAGTAATTATACTATTGTGTACACCTTCTTTCACCTGCGATATACTGTATACATCTCCACGCGCACACTGTCGGGGGTACGATCCTATAGCTTGCCTCGCGCACGCACTTCGGCGCCCTTGAACCAGATCCAAATGGGGAAGGGTACGCCGAGGATGAGACCGATACCGGCGAGAAGGCTGTTTCCGCCGCCGTCACCGAGACGGGCAAACATTTGCTCTTTAGGCAAGATTAGTCTCCTCCCTTCGAGCTGATCGGGATCGCTTACGTCCAAAGAGAGGGAATGCGAACCCGAATACGCTCCGAAACACCTGTCGAACGGAAATTAGCATCGTTGCCTCCACATGGTAGAGATGCTCATACGGTAGCGGCTGCCAGAGCGCTCGCAGCATATTCGAAGGTGTCGATAATGTAGACTTGGAGCGGGAAGTAGGTCAACATCATCCCGCAGCAGAAGAGACCGCCGCCGAGGATGGGGAGTATCCAGTGTGCATGCTCTTCAGCCGCCCATCCGTACCAGACTGTCGCCCAAAGCGGTCAGTTCGGCGGATGGGGAACCAGCAAGGGACGTAACGCACAGAGGCCAATGGGACCGACGATGGCGCCGACCCAGACGACGGGAATGCGGTACTCGGGCACACCCACTCCGCCGTTCTTCTCGCTCAGCTGCATGTTGCGTTAGCCGCTCAGATCCAGACGCGCGGAAATCGGCATCGCGAATTGCTCACTTTGGCGTAGATGCGATCCATTAGTACCGCAGCAACCATCGTAGATGCGAAGAAGCCAATGCCCGGCCCGAGATAGGCTAGTCCGGACACGCCGGGACCCCAGCCGTATATCTCTGAGAACAATAGCGGGAAAGTGGTGAACATGAGGTAGAGGAAGCCATATTGACTGTGCAAGTTTCATCAGCAAATCTCGTTCTTCAATGTAACAGAAGGAGGAACGCACACTGCCATATATAAGCTCAGCGTAAAGCAGATGAAGCTCGTGAAGAGGATGTTCAAAGGCCGGATCAGACTCTCCTTCAGATACTCGGCCTTGCTCTTCCCGGCAGTGGCACCAGCCATGACGATGTGCACATGCGCGAGTGATGGATCGGTTTTCACGCGTCGGTCGAAACGTGATCGGAGGATGACGGGCGCGTACGTCTCCCGCAGAAGGGGTAGTCCGAGTATCGCTCCGATGCCGCCAGCGATTGCGAGGATCCAGGAGACCCACTGCAAGCGACAAAGTCAGAGAATGCACATCGTTGAAGGAGGTAGTCTTACCTTGATGCCGATGCTTTGAACGACAAACCCTCCTGCGACCGGGCCCAGCACAGGGCCCAGCACCGGCCCCAGTGAATAGAGCGCCATGGCACCTGCCCGCTCCCGCTCGTGAAACAGGTCGGCAATGACTCCACCGCCAATCGCCACAGGTGCGCTGCCCCCAAGGCCGGCTAAACACCAGATTGGTCAGCTGCCGCCTTGAAGCAACATGGTAGCGGCTGCCGCACCGAAAAACCGGAATACGATGAACGCGGCCATGCTCGGTGCCCAGGCGCACGCGAGGAGGAAGATGACGAAGAACAGGTTCGCAGCGTGCAGTACCCAACGACGGCCGTAGATCTCGCTCAGTGGGCTGCGCGAAAGGTCAGCACTTTTTCTCGGACCGAGTGAAGGAAGGAATATGCACGCAAGGAACAACGGTCCAACAGCAAACGCGAGCACGTATATGCTCAAACTCAATCCGATTACCGTTGGGTTCTCAACCCCATAGTCAGCTGCCAATGTTGGCAAGCCCGGGGCCTTTCCACTTCGAATCAGCGCGTGGACCAGAGACACAGACAGAATGCGCACCAACATACTACTCGCCAACGGCGCCACGAACGTATAGTACGAGGGAATTGAGGCAGACATCCATTTCTGCAATGATGGCCAGTTGCGGGGGTTGTCGGGGTCCGTTGGCGAGTCCCAGTCTAGTTTGTGCACCAGCATCTCCTGCTTATCCTCAGCACCCTTCAAGCCCTTCTCTAGGTTTCCCTGCTCTAGATCGATCTCCGTGCCAGGCTCGCGTCCCTCTCCCTTCCCCGGCCCTCCCTGGGTCGCCAGTCCCGGAGGCCGGGTGGCCGTTGGTGTGGGTGATGGCGAGCGCGAGCGGGCAAGGATGAGCTGCGAGCCATACTCCGCGTGTGCGATGCCCTCCACCAGTGCGGCGCCTGTCAGATCGTAGGTGTGCTCAGCTGTGCGCTCATCTTCTGTGATCTGGGGACCCGAAAGCGACATTCTCGACCCAGAAAGCCTGGCAAGCCCAGAGACAGGAGATACGAGTTTGAGATGCCTGCTGCCCGGGAACAGCGATGCAAGAAAACAGACGACCATAATACATGTTGGCAGCTCTCAAATTGTGAATTCGGCGGCCGAGCGCTGTGGTAGGGCATCGGCGCCCAGGTCGTGTACAACCTGAGTGCCAATTTCAGGGCTTACCTACGACCGGATTACGACACTCGGTACCCCGCGCCCTGGCGGCTCCCAGCGACCTTAGCCCTGCACGCGGATCCAGGCCAGATGCAGGCGGTCGGTGGAACCAGGCCCGCTGATCTCCCGAGGCACTTGTCAGGGATCAGCTCAGAGAACAAGAGAAGGTGGAATGAGAGCGCGTGATTCGTGCACCCTGACGTTGGCCGGGACGGTAGAATGCCGACCTGCCGGCCGCCGCCAAGAGCGCGTCTTTCGGCCGCCATACGAAGGGCGATGTGCCCTTAATTGACCTGTAATATAGTCTGTGTCATATCATCGCGGGACGGAGGGGCGGTATTTCGGAATGCAGAAATTGAGCTCATTTCCACAGGAATCTAGGTATCGACATGCAACATACGGTATATCTTCGGAATTTACTTCGAAATCCGCTCATACTCTATCTGTTGTACATCTTCAGCACTTGCCAGGGCGGGTGCCTGCCGTGCTGTCTACACCGAATCCGTCGGCCTTCATAGCTTGCCCTTGGCGCGCGCACGGATTTCGGCACCCTTGAACCACAGCCAGATGGGAAAGGGCACGCCGAGGACGAGGCCGATACCCGCCAGAAGACTGTTTCCACCGCCTTCACCGAGAGCGGCAAACATTTGCTCTGCAGTCGTCATGAGCGTCTACTTCCGATCTAAACATGAGAACCTTACCTCCAAAGAGGGGGAACGCGAAGCCGAATATGCTCCGGAACACCTGCGGCCCACCGATCAATCTCAGTACTGCGTGTGGAGAGGGAGTCGTCATACCGTAGCAGCCGCCAGCGCGCTCGCAGCGTACTGGAACGTGTCGATGAGGTAGACTTGGATTGGGAAGTAGGTCAGCATCATTCCGCAGCAGAACAGGCCGCTGCCGATAATGGGCAGGATCCAGTGCGCATGCGCCTGAGCGGACCAGCCATACCAGACTATTGTATGTTATGAGTACACGGTCTGGTCCACGAAAATAAGTGGGACGTACACAGGCCGATCGGCCCAAGGAAGGCGCCAATCCAGACAACGGGAAGACGGAACTCGGGCACACCCACACCACCGTTCTTCTCACTGAGCTGCATGATACTTGAGTCCCTCTGACTACGGCACGCCGAAATGGCCTTTCTGCTTGCTCACTTTCGCGTATATCTGATCCATCAGGCCCGCAGCGACCATGGTGCATATCAAGAAGCCCAGCCCCGGCCCGATATAGGCGAGACCGGATATGCCTGGGCTCCAGCCATACACCTCCGAGTACAGCAGCGGGAATGTCGTGAACATGAGGTATAGAAAGCCGTATTGCCTGCACACCACCATCAGAAAAGTCCTCCTTGAACACGGAGGGGATGAAACTCACACGGCCATGTACAGACTCAACGAAAAGCAGATTAAACTCGTCAGGAGGATCTTCATTGGCCGGGCCATGCTCTCCTTAAGGTACTCGAGCTTGCTCTGCCCAGCAACCGCGCCAGCTATAACCACGTGGACGTGGGCGAGGGATGGATCGGTCTTCACGCGTCGGTCGAATCGCCGGCGGAGGAGGACAGGTGCGTACGTCTCACGTAGGAAGGGCAACCCAATTGCCGCTCCGACACCAGCACCGATAGCAAGCAGCCAGGAAATCCAGTAGACCAGACGATCTCAGTATCACGGTAAATAGTCTAAATGAAACGGGGCGCACCCTAATACCAATGCTCTCCACGACAAACCCTCCCGCTACCGGGCCTAGCACTGGGCCGAGCACAGGTCCCAGCGTGTACAGCGCCATTGCACTCGCTCGCTCCCGCTGGTGGAACAGGTCTGCAATGACCCCACCACCAATCGCAAGAGGCGCACTGCCTCCAAGTCCGGCTAAACGCAGAATGGGTAAGCCGTAGTATTGGAATAAAATGAAATGGACGCACCAAAGAAGCGGAAGACGATGAACGAGGCCATGCTCGGTGCCCAGGCGCACGCGAGAAGGAATACGAGGAAGAATAAGTTCGCGCCGTGCAGCACCCACCGGCGACCATACATCTCGCTCAACGGGCTGAATGACATCAACATGGCTGCTCAGCACGAACGGAGGAGCACGCACGCTAGGAATAATGGTCCAACAGCAAACGCCAGCACGTATATGCTCAAACTCAATCCCTCCAGCGTCAGGCTTTCAACGCCATAGTCAGCCGCCAACGTTGGCAATCCTGGGGCCTTTCTCAACTCGCATCAGTACAATCCGCACAAGGAAGGGGGAGAAAGGCGCACCAGCATACTACTCGCAAGCGGGGCTATAAACGTATAGTACGAGGTGATACCAGCGGAGATCCATTTTGTGAAGGTCGACCAGTTGCGCGGATTGTCCGGGTCTGTCGGCGAGTCCCAGTCTAGTATGTGCACCGGTCGCTCCTCCGGCTCCGTCTCAGCGGCCCTCGCGCCTTTCTCTAGATCGACCTCGGTGGCCCGCTCTCCTCCCTCCGCTTTCTCCCCCTCTGCCTCGCTGACCGGTCCCGATGGAGGGCTGGGCACGGGCGTGGGCGAGACCGAGCGGGAGCTCTCAAGAACAAGTTGCGAGCCATATGCGGCGTGCGCGATGCCCTCTACTAGCGTGGCGCCCGTCGGGTCGTATGTGTGCTCGGCGGTGCGCTCGTCCTCCGTGAGCTGGAGCACAGGATGCGACATTGTCGTTTCGGGCTGGTTGGGAGTCCAAAACGACAGCAGACTCGGGCTTAAGACGACAGCCGCCCGGGATGAGAAATGAGAAAGAAGAAGAGATTGGCCGATGGGCGTTTGTAGTCGTCCACAAGGACGAGCTCACTGAATGCCGTTCCATGCACGTCCATGCGCACAACCACGGTTACCTCTTCCCATATCCGGCGTGATTACCTACAAACGGATTATGTCACCGGGTACTCCACCCCCGGCGACTTCTGATGCTTCCTACGGCATCCGCATGCAAGTTGTGCCAGGGCGAGGACGAAGAACGGCAAAATCGGGCCCGCTGCTCTTCCGGCAGGGATCGCATCAGCCGAGGCTGGGCAGGTGAAATGAAAGGTATGGCCGAAACTGGGGATCCGGGGGATGCCGAGCTGCCGGGCGCCCAGGGTCCACTTTCGGCCGACTTCTCCAGGGACAGAACCCGAAAAGGGAGCGGCCGGCGCGTATTTAGTGTAAAAGTTGAGTTCATTTGCAACGCAATGTAGGTATCGACATGCAACGTACGGTATCACTTGAACATGTAATTGTGTTCATATCCACTTCCTCGTTCGCTCATACTCAGCCTGCTTGACCGCCTCTGCTTCTGTCAGCGGCCTGGGCACACCTTCGTCGTCCACCCCGAATATAGCGCCATCCACCGTGATGTAGCGCATCTGTGCCAGCGCATCGTCCGGTGCCCATTTGACGCTCCGGGACGGGGTGAGAAGGTTCACCTGTGACAAGGGTCAGGAATTCGACGCCGACAACGACGCCGAAAGGGCAGGCCACACCCGGTCAGTGGACGGCTGTCGCAGGATGCTTCGGAGAGGCAGAAGTTCCGGTCGCTCTGTGTAGAATTCATGAAGGTCTTCGGGATGTACTTGGATGTCGAGTGTCCAGTCCGGCAGGTGAAGCTCAGGAAGAAGAGCCCTCATCTGGAAGAGCTCAGCTGGTGCCGATAAGGCAGAAACTCCTCTCTACCTCCTGCGAATCCGAGGTCGTCATCCTCTCGAGCCGATCTTGCACAACTGCTAGGGGAGTCAGGTCCTCGGAAGAAGACGGGGCTATATCAGTTATTGCCGTCCAATCAAACGCTTGATTACGTGTCCGTTCGTGCCGCTGAAGTAGCGAGTCCGCGGAGCTGTTTGCAAATCCACGCTTTGCCTCATAACCATGAGCCCTACATCAATGAAGAAAGGCTCACTGCGGTCAAAACGGATTGCTGAGAGGCCCCAGATGGGTTTCGACTTCTACCGGTGCTTGGTGTCCCCAAGTGGTCGATCCAGGCATTGCAAGTTTTAAGAGAGAAAGCTCGAGGCGACGCGTTCGATCCTGGAACAAGTGGAAATTGATAGACGCGGAAGCTCGACTGTGACGCAGAAGGACGTGGTATGCGTCGGATCAAACGAGCCGAATACTGCGGCGTATTGGGAGAATGGACGGAAACCGAAGTAGAGAGAGCGATGTCGACGGCCGGAGGAGAGGCGGCCGATCCTATGTCAGAGGTTGGCGAGGAAAGTCTCTCTTCGATGTCTCGTTCAGATGCATACACGTCCTTGTCAGGCGTGTAAATGGTCTTTGGAGTGAATGGAGAGGAAAGGGAAGGCATTGGAAGAGGTGGCTTCGCTCGGCTCGGTGTGTATGGAGGAGTCAAAGGGGTGTCAAGACTGATAGAGGGAGTCGTCGCGAGAACCGAGCGGTAACCAGCTTCAGCATTCTCAAAGGCGAGTCGAGGGGAAAGAGGAGGCGTGGACGCCTCGGATGGAACGGACGATTCGGTGAGCTTTTCGGCTTCGAGCACGTCGGGCCAGTTCGGCAGAGGAGCAGCAACATCTATCGTTTCAATGGGTGACAAGAGCACCGGCGCATGAGTCAAGGGCGGCGGATCAGGAAACATGCGATCGTATATATCAGAAAAGCGGGTGTTTGAGCGTAGAAGGTCCGGATTCATCGGTTGATAGGAAGGGAGCTGAGTGTGAAAGGGACTGCGAGCAAAGTAAGCCATCCTTGTCCGGCAGGTCCACTCCACTGACTGTTTAGCAAGATGCAAGTCGTCCGAGCAACCAGAGTCGCGTCTGTTCTCTTGATTCGTTACATTTTCGAGGGGATTTCGATGAGCGTCAAGACTCCGGAGGAGCGATGTAGTGGAAGAACAACAGCAACACGTTCGAGGCTTCGAAGTACAGAGCGGCATGCATGAACGCGGCACAGATTGACAATCTAGGGCGCATACATGCGTCTCCGACGTGCTAGACATCATGCTTCGTGCGGAGTCAATCGTTGCTTGTCGTGTTAAGCTAGTTGTCCTTGTTGTAGTCGCCGTAAGAATGATCAGTTAGGCTGTGCTGGGCCGGACTTCCCGCGTCGATGAAGACGAGGACTTAGTAGCCGGACGAGTGAGGTCCAAGGACGATAACGCGTGAAGTTCGAGTGCTGGACAGGACGGAATACAGGATGCTGGGTGGGAACACGAAACACGGACAGCTGCGGGGTAAACAATTGCTAGAAGGGGAATGCGGATATAGTAGGGTGGTGGAAGGAAACACAGTCACCGGCTGGTCAAGCGCCCACGCGGACAACTTGAGCTAGGCCGTACTGCCACCCACGCCTCATAAAGCCAAGACACGAGGCGAGACCGACTGTTGCTTTGCACCTCACCACCACATCCTGCATTTCATTGTACCAATACCGCACTGAATCATGGAGAGGGAGATAGACCAGCTAATGGAAATGGTCAGTGCTCCCCATCTCAACTGCTAAGCCTCATCCTCACCTTCGGGGTATGCACAAAGGGCGCGACGCGCGCTCAAGCGCGAGCGGCATTGCGCAAGTCTAAAGATGTCATGGATGCAGCAGAGAGGATCTTCTCTGGTGCGCTATGCGCGTATGTACGCGTGTCTTTTGACTGACAATGAGCATAGGTGAGTACGACGACGTGACGGACGCCGACGAAGTCGCGGCCGAAGAGGTCAAGCCATCGAGCAGACGGGTCGCGACGGCACGCCCACATGTCAGCCACTCTAGCTCCGCAAGGAGCTTACGCTGACCATCATATAGACACCAGAGGAGGACGAGTACGATGAAGACCACAGTGGTGCAGAGGAAGGCGCGACTGGCGAAGAAGAAGACGAAGGTGCGTGGTGTGCTTTGTGGATGGGCGCATGTGGCTCACGACAAGGCAGAGATGGACTACTATGATGATGACGAGGAGTTTCTGGACCCAAATCTGAAGAGAACTGGTGAGGAGATCGATCCGTATGCCGGCATCTTCTTCTCCAAGGACCGTCGAGAGGAGGTCATTGAGATCGAAGAAACGCCTGAGCGCGTCACGCTCTATTCCACGCCGTCCACGTCCCATATACTTCCTCTCATGACGCAAGGGGAATGGATGAAAGGGTGCCCGGAGGGCAACGAGCAGGGGTTACTGTTTGGGCTTTGGAGCGACCTTCAAGCACCCTCTGTGAAATGCCCAAACCAGTGTGGCGCCAGCTTGGTCAGGGAGAAGGGAATGTTCACCGCGATCTGGGTGCGCTGCTGGCTTCTTTCTCATATGTCAGTTTTGTCTCATATCATATCAGGGCGACTTTGGGCAGTATGTGTCATATCTCCGCGCTCACGGTCAGCAGCAGTGTCCGTCCTGCTCAGTCGACGTCTGCTTGGCGTGCGGCGAGCTGGTCAGTGCTGCACGCGCCGACAAACCCAAGCGGAAGGACGACAACCCGCTCGATCCTCTTTTCCATTGCTCTGAACTGCAGGGTCTTTTGCTCGGCATGGGCTTATCAATGGTAGAGAAAATGTTTGAAGATCAAGTGCGAGAAGCAAAGGAGGAAAGGGTCGACGATCAGGATGAGGGGAAGAGCAGGAAGAAGCGACGAATGGCGACGGGAGCATCACCCGTTGCGCAAGTGATTGCAAATGCAGAGTCGAGCAATGCGAGCACAGATGAGGAAGGCGAGGAGGAGTATCTGTTTGGAGTTGCCAAGGGTGGACGGGGCAAGGGCAAACGAGCTCCCACGGGCACCGGATATGGCGGCGGAAAGGAGGATGTAAGCCATTCACACTCTCTCTGTATACACATCTCATTGAATTATTGCAGCAAACCGGTATTCTGGCAGCGCTTGAGGCACAGCGCGCAAGAGACACCAGAATCGGTACTCTCCTGTCGCAGGTCCGCGTCTTTCTGCCATCGCTTGCTCGAAAGCCCGACGCCGAAACTTCTGACTATCTTCCACATCCGACGGCCCTTGTCCACGTTCGGCGTCGATTTAACTCGGTTGGCAGTGCTCTGTTGCGAAACGACTCTCTCGCAGATATGAGCGACCGACAGGTGCTGTATTTTGAGCTTCTGGAGTGGCTGGAAGTGAGTTATTACTACTGATAATGCCCGTCCGCAATTAACCTCGTTCTCAGACCGTATCCAGTCATGAAGCGCTTGGCTCCATAATGGGCATGCCGATCATGATACCTCAGACAGTCACGCTTATGCCTGAGCGACCAGGCTCAGCTCAAATTCGCGAAAGAAAGATCGTCTACGAAGGCTCGGCTGGTCCTCGTGAACTACTCGAAGCGATTGTCATCCAGGCTCGGGCAGCCCTGAAGGGATGGGAGAGTACCAAGAAGAAACCCGATCTTAAGAAAGAAATGACTGAAGCGGAGAAACGCAAGACCGGCGCGGTATCCATTGCTGCCGCGGAAATAGGCAACCCGCTCCCGACATTGAAGGGGAAGGAGAAAGAGAAAGCCGAAGACATGCGCCTATTCACATTCTGCAATCGAATCCTGGCGACTGCGGACGCCATCGACAAGTCACTGTCGGACACAAAGGGTGCCGCCTTCCTTCAGCGACTGCGTGACGCTCTACCCAAAGCCCCGTGGGAACCATCGTCCTGGTCTAAGGACCCTGCCTCCGACGTACTGCACCTGTCTGATACTGCCACGGATGACGAGATTCGAGTCACTTACGAGAACTGGGCGAATCGCATCAAGTTCCAGTACTGCGATCTTAGTGTCGAGGGCGAAAACAGCAACGACTCACCCAGCTTCAAGAGCGTGTTCAGCAATGAGGCACGGGGACTGGTCGGTACTGATTTGCCTAAGAGAAGTTTGGCTATTGCAAAAGAGGTATGAGTGGCGTATGCTGAGGCCATTGATGATACTAACATGCCTACAGCTTGCTGTATTGTCAACCAACTTACCCGTCAATTGGAACTCGAGCATTTTCCTGCGCGTAGACGAGACAAGAGTGGACGTCATCAAGGGTCTAATCATTGGGCCGGAAGGTACTCCATACGAAAACGGATGGTGCGCGAATTTCACTCCTTCAGATATGCGCTCATATTAACCTGACCACAGCTACGTCTTTGACATCTTCCTCGGTAGCAACTACAACATGAGTCCACCTCAGGTCAAGTACCTTACAACGAACGATGGCAAGTTCCGGTTTAATCCGAACCTTTATGCCGTAGGTCTATCCTCAGTCCCCTAAAACCCTGCTAACATTAGCATAGGACGGGAAGGTCTGCCTTTCCCTGCTCGGCACATGGCAGGGCCCCGGCTGGAATCCGGGAAAGTCGACCTTGCTCCAGGTTCTCATATCCATCCAGTCGATGATTTTATGCGACGAGCCGTATTTGAACGAGCCAGGATGGGAGGGACAACGAGGTACTCCCGCTTCTGAACAATGTGTGTGTTCGATTGTCTCGTCTGAGCCCAACCTAATCCGCTATAGACTCTGCCAACGTCCGTCGCATGGTCGTCCAAACAGCAATGATGGGCAATCTCAAGAACCCCCCGGAGCCATTTGCCGACATCATCCGCACGCATTTCCGTCTCAAAGCGCGTAGCCTACGCGTACAGCTCAACAAGTGGCTTGCTCTCGACGACGGCGCGTCCATCAATGAGGCACAGTACACGGCCCACGGCAAGAACAAAGCGACCGCCCGCACCCCTTCCGCTGCGGAAAGGAGCAAGAGCGTGATGGCCGCGAACGTCGAAGGCTTGAAGCAGCTGCTGCAAGAGCTTGAGAAGAAGGATTGACCCCCGTCTTCCTTTCGATAGCTCTATGCTAACTTTATCCGTTCTTTCAGTCATATTTGGGATCCCCTGCACACACACTGTAACACACAACCTGTATAACCCATTCACACAACGCCTCCGCGCGAAGCAATAATGAATTTGTAACACAGTATCTGCCACACCCGAGCGGGCACTATACAGCGAGACAGTCAGTCCGTCCGAAGAACCTCACTCCCCTGCCTCCTCCCGCTCATGCTCCCCGGCCATTTGCTCCACCCGGCGCATCACCTCCCCCCTCACCCTCCCCTTCACCGAGCTCCCATGATGCTGCAGCATCTTCCCTTCGCGCACGCCCGCCTCCTCAGGGGCCTCCCTCCCATCCTCCCCGCTCCCATGCCTCCCCCGGACCTGCAGCTCCTTCCACCGCTTAAGCTCCTCATCAAACCCGTCCATCACCGTCACTTTCCCGAGCGCGCAGAGGTTCCGTGGACTCGTGAGGAAGTCGTGCAGCTCCGGCAGCTGGGCCTTGTTCGGCCGGTAGGTGCCAGAATCGTTGTCTATCACGAGCTCGTATCGTGCTGGGTCTCTCTCCTGCTGATGCACTTCCCCATGCCCCTGCTCATGCTCCTGTGGGGACCCCTCCGGCTCCGGCAGAGCAGCAGATTCCTCCCTGATCCTGCGCACGAAAAACTCTCCGGAGAAAGCGACCCACTTCGCGACATCGGAGTGCATACCATGCTTGCTAAGGAACTGCACCGCGAACTTTTCCCCAGTCTCCGTGAACCGCCACTGGCCGTCGAGGAGGAGGACGTAAGTGAAGAGCCTTCCGCCAGAGCCGTAGGACGTCATCTCGAGGAACCGGGTTGCCAGCTGGTGCGCTGCTTGAGGTTGGGAGGGGTCGGGGCCGGGGTCGGGCAGCGGCACAGACCCGTACCGCGTCTTCCGGTTATAGCTGTAGACAACATCATGCTGTTTCCTGAGGGCCCTATTCAGCGCCCAGCCCCTCCATCCGCTCTTGGAGAACAAGATCCCGATGAACGGGCGATAGGCGACGTACTGGAACTTGAGCGCGGGGGGCAGGGGGCCAGAAAGCTGCAGTTGGTTCGCTTTGAAGTCGAAGGATTCGCGCTGGGTCGCAGTGGGGGAGGAGGGGGAGGTGCCGAGTCGCGTGCCAGTGACGTGCCCGAGGAGGGGCGAGAAATGCTCGCTCCAATGGTCTGTGCCGCGTCAGCTGCGTTTCGTTGCAAGTGGGAAGAGGGGGCACGCACGCGGACCGAGGGTGTACATCCTCCCGCTCCCCTCGCTCCCAGTCTGGGTCTTGTACAGCACGCGCACGCTCACGTACACCCGCGCGTGCCGGCTCACCCTAGAGCTCACGGCCTCGGCGAGGTAGGTGGCCGCGTGCGCTCGCGCGTTCCCTTTGCGCTTCTGAACTTTGAGCTCGAGCTCCTTGGCTTCCAGCCCTTCTTCCAGCGAGCCGGCGGAAGGGAAATCGAGGAGCGCAGAGCCAAGGATATCATCGTGGTCCCCCGGGTCCTCGTCCCTCAGCTCGAGCTCGAGTCGTACACCCTCCTTCGGGGCGCCGCCGACGATCCACGCGCTGTTCCATTCGGGCTCGAGCGTCTTCCGGATCGTGGGGGTGCGAAACTGGAGGGGCACCGGGCTTGGGATCGAAGAGGAAGTATCGTTGGAGGACTGGGAGGGGGAAGCGGGGAAGAGGGAGCAGACGAGGAAGGGGTCGCAGGAGAGGGAGGGGAGGTCGCCGATCGGCACGTGGGCGGCGCGGTGGAACGTTAGGAGGAGGTCGTATTGCTCCGGCGACATTGGCGCTGATTAGCTGGGCTGGTGAGGGTTGGGTGGGATGAGCTGCTCTGAGCAGTGGGGACGTGCCCCATGGCTTAAGCAGACCGGGGGGATGGATATGATCGCAAGCAGCAGGGACCGATGACGTCGAGGACTCGAGGTCCTTGTTGTGGTGCAAGTCACGTGCACATTCCGAGGAGGTGGGTCGTCAGGCCCAGGGGTTCGCCACTCGCCTTTGCAATTTGGTCTCCAACCACAACATGCACAGATGCACAGGCGGCAAGCAATGTTCTTCTCTCAGCGTGGGAGGACAATAGTCAGTGGGCGGCAATGTAGCAGATAGCTGCTGAATGGCTCGTACAGCAGCTTCGATCAAGGTGAGCACCGTGCACACATGTCGTGGTGTCTCTGTTGATCGATAGGCCCAGGCACGCTCGACGTTCATAGCATGATGTAGTCGACATAGGGCGTCGTCCGTGATGCTCAGCCTTTGCCACGCATATCCGAAGAGCACGCCAACAGGCCTCCAGGCCGCCGCGTATCACACCGCCATTGCCGCCCCAGTATGCACCCCGACCTCCGCCAGCAACAGCGAAGCGTCCAAATGGCCATTCTCGCCGCCCTCTGGCGCTATAAGAGTCCATTACCCCTCCCTTCCGACGGATTCGCTTGCCCTCCTGAACATTCTGCGCCGATATGCATCTCCTCCACCCTCCACCTCGCTATCCCGAGCCCCTTCCCGCAGTGGGAGAAGCGCTCTACTACCCTATCGGCGCCTACTCGCCCTTCACTGGCCTGGTGTACGTCTTCTTCTTCCCTCCTCTTATCTCAGCTTACACCCGCTTTGGGCAGGACGAGTCCTTACCGACATGGCAGCCGGCGGCCGCTGCCGCCCTTGCTGGAGGACGACCGGGCGGCAGAGGCGCTCTTCTCCCTCCATCCCGTGCCTGGCGGGGCGGGAGTAAGGGACGCACAGGGGGTGAACCTGGTGCTCGGCATCCTCCCCTCGGGGGATTATGCGCTCCTCCTGCCCTCCCACTCCGTCCACATTCCCGGGTCCCTCCCCACCCCGCACACCGCTTCCGAGTTCCTCTCCCTCTCCCCCGCGCACTACCCAACCAAGGAGAAGCTGCTCGCAGCGCTCAAGCGCACAAAGGAGCGGAAGGCGGCGCACCTCGGTCCTGGGCGGCGGGGGAACGCTGGTAGGCTGGCGGCGTTCGAGCATGCCCGGTGCGCCTTCTCCTCCCTCTCCAGAAGCACGGCTGATGCAGCCAGCAGCATCTTCTACAAGATGTACGGCCCGGCCTCTTACACCCTGCTCGGCGCCCCTGCAAATCGCGCCGCACCGCACATCCTCGTCATCCAGTTCAACCTCTGGTGCCCACTCACCTCCGCGCAGGACGCTGCTCCTGTGCTGCTCGATGCCGCCTGGGCGCGGGCCGACCTTCGCACCGGCACACTCGAGGAGGAACAGTATGTGGTGTGTCATGGCGCGCTGCGCCAGCCAGGGCAGGAATGGGCGGTACGCCGCTCTCTCCGTCTTCTGCGCTTTGAGTGCTGACGGAACGAGCAGGCGTACAAGAACGGCACCCCAGTAGTTGTCCCGGAGAAGGATGCTGCCGCCCTCCTGCGCGCCTACATCACCGCCCTCCCACCCGGCGACATCCTCCTGCTGACACACGACGTCTCCTCCCTCTCGCGTGCGCTGGTCCACCTCGGCCTGGAGGACCTATTTCCCCAAGCCGGGCTGTATCTCGCGAGCGAGGAGCGGAAGAGGTATGCGCCTGCTAGTGAGGAGGCAGAGAGCTGGGTAGGGGTGGGCGCGCTTGTCGAACATGGACAGCTGTGTGGGGAAGATCGGGGAAGGGAGCGCTCGCCGCCCCGGGCTGAGGGAGGGAGGTACGCGAGCGCCCCGCCGGGCTGGCACGCGAGGGAGGGCTCGCCCGCCCGGTACAATGGGCTGGCAGGAGGGAGGTACTCGAGCGCCCCACCCCATGCACCCTTTCGCTCCCGCGCGGGTATCCACGACAGGACAGGACACTACCGGCGCGAGCGTTCTCGTCACTCCTCAGCGGCGCGGGATCAGGCGTGGAGGGAGCTGGAAGATGGTGAGGTGCCCGAGGCGGATGCGCTCTTCCGTCCCGAGACGCCGCAGCGCCCACGGAGTGAAGGGGAGCGGTATACCGCACGTTGGCCGTCCACCTCCGACTCAGCTTACTTCCAAACGCCGACAGTCAAGCGAGAGCCGGACCCTCCCAGGAAAGTGTTCCTGCTCGACACGGAGCGGCTGTACGCGTCCGTGCGCAGGATGTGGACGAGCCGGCTGCGCCTTGCGCAGGTCGCTGCGGATCTGGGAGTGGAGGGCGCAGAGGGACTCTGCGCGGGGAATGAGATCCTGTGAGTGCCTCTTTACTTCGGCTGAGCGCTGAGCACTGAGCGAGTACAGCGCGCTCTGGGAAGTAGCGAAGCGGTTGATGGCAGGGCCGAATGTGTTCGAAGCACGGGAGAGCATTGGGCGGGCTAAGAAGGAGAAGGAGGGGGAGTGCGAGTCTGGCCCGCACGCGGCAGAGGGTGAGCAGCAGGAGTACGCGGGGATGTTTGGCGCGCCGGGTGCGTTTGGGACGGGGTTGCGGGCGAAGGGGAAGGAGAGGGACTTGTATGATGAGGTGTTGGGAGATGATGAGTGGTAGTCTACTCTGGCTATTGGTCTATACCGTATGACCGTGAATCATTTGAGGTGCGGCCTGATATTGTATCAGATCTTGTTTGGAGCGCATTCCCGCCATTCAAATTCTAGTGCTAGCAGAGCTACCGGCGTGAAAGATACATTGTTTATCTTTGTGCCGATTAGGGCCGAAGGACAGCGGCATCGAATTTTGAAAGTGAGCTAACTTTATCGCTTCTTATCTTTGTGACACGCATGCCTCCTTTCCTTGTCACGCCGACTTGGCTCCGAAAACACTATCTAAATATGTAGCGATACGACGGCGTACTTGAACAACCCTGCGTCCATTCAGATCGTCATTAGGCTCCCAGAATCGAATGATCTGCGGCGTGCTGTGATTGGACGGCGGGTCCAACGCGTTCTGCGACCCCGAGCGCCGGTCAAAAAGGACGGCGCTTGATGTTCTTCTCGTCGCGTCTGTCCCCTTCCACCATCTCGTTCGACATTTACATCTCGTGCATCTTTCCGTGGCAAGCTCGATATCATGCCTTCCAATATCCCAGTGTTCTATACCATAGGCGCGTACAACCCCTGGACTGGCGACGGGTACGAGCGCTCCGCCTTGCCGTCTGTTCTACTCGTCAATTCCATACAGGAACCAGAAATGGACGTACAACAAGCAGCTCAAGCAGGCGGTTAGGCGACGATCGTCCGCTCTTGAGGACGATGAAGTCATAGCAGATATGCTCCTCGCTCTCAAACCGGGAAGGGACCCGCTTTGCTCGCTGAACGATGGACTCGGGCTTGTTCTGGGTGAGCAAGTCGTGTGCTCTGTATGCGCATATATTCACCCTTTCTAGGAATCCTACCCTGGGGCGATTATGCCGTGCTGATTCCATCATTCGCTACCCGGAACCTCAACATCAACTTTCTGCCGTCCAAGCACCTCGCCTCCGAGTTCCTTTCCCTGTCGCCAATGTACCTCACCAACAAGGCAGACCTCGTCTTCGCGCTCAAGGGTGGTAAGGAGCGCCGTTCTACTCATCGCGGCGAATCCAAGCACCACAGGTGGGACGATCCTGCTCAACTGAACGCTATCAAGTTTGCGGCTTTCGAGCATGCAAGGTATGTGCATATATGCAGTTCATGCATGGCTGCTCAACGCCACGCAGAGTCTTCTACTACAACTACTTCAAAGGGTTCCGTCCTGCCGACCTCGGCGTTCCATCCATGTTCTCCTGGGTGGAGCCGAAGATCGTCGTGCTACAATTCAACTTCTTTCAGCCTCGGGTGCACGTAGACGATATGGAGGAGATGCTGCTGGACGCTGCTTGGGGTGTTGTCGACTTTCCTAGCAAATCGGTTGATGATATCGTCTATGTCTCTCTAAACAAGGTTCTGAACAATCCTGGAAGGCCAAAGCGTGCTGTGAGTTTCTTTAGTCCTGAGTTCACGCGATGTTTGGAGATCGTGGAGAAACGCTCTGCGTACGTCGAATGCGTGACTGACTGCTTACTCAGGAACGGAAAGAAGGCAAGGTTCTCAACATCGACACGGAGGAGCTGTCCACCCTTCTGCGCGACTTTCTCCTCTCTCTAGAGCCAAGCGCAGATATCATCTTGTTGACGCACGATATCTACAACCTCTCTCGAGCGCTCTGCCATCTCGGCCTCGACGATCTATATCCTCAGGCCCGCGTTACGACGGAGAGATTCAGACGTTGGCAGTCCGTGCTAAACGACGGCAGCGATTGGGAGGGAGTCGGTGCACTAGTGGGCTATCCTGAGCGCATTCCGCAGCCAGTTCCCCAGCCAGTTCAGCTGGAACCGAAGCCTGATCCGGATGGCCACCACAAGCCGTACGTAGTCTTTCATAGCCGCGGGATCTAGCCACTGACGTCCACCTTAGGTACGATGCTCGCGGCCAGAGCGCCGCGCCCTCTTCTCCCTACGCTTCCGCATCTCCCTGGCCAGAAGGGGGCAGGGAAAGCTCGGTAAGATCCGCCTATTCTGCTGCGGACTACGGAGATGCAAGCCAGAGAAGCGACTCGGTAAGCTCGGACAGATACGAGCACCGTGCGGACAGAGAGTACTCTGCAGGACCCTCTGTTAAGCACGAAAACTACGAGGACGAGCGCGAACGCTCCGCTCGGTCTGAGACGCCGCTGTTTCGCCCGCCCTCCCGATCTCCATCCGTGCGTCCAACCGCGTCTCCGAGCTCGTCGCGGTTTAACACTACTCCGCTCATGTCACAATCCGCGGATGGCGAAGATGTCAAAATCAATCCTTTGGAAGACATGCCCGACATTAAGCCATTTGCTGTCAAGGAGGAGGAGCAGAAGAGGTCATTCGCTTCGAACGGCTTCGCTGGCGCCCCGAGAAGGACCTTTGCTCTCGACACGCAGGTGCTGTACGCGACCTCGGGACGATTGTGGACGGAACGGCGTCCACTTCATCGTGTCGCTGTTGATATGGGGCTCCATGAGGCGGACGATGGAATCTGCGCGGCGAACGAACTTATGTGAGCTGCTCGTATCTAAAATCATTCGATCGCTAATCAATCTTGTAGAGACATATGGAACGTTGCGTCCCGGATACTCTCTGGTCCTCCCATCTTCTTTGTCAAAGGCTACATCGAGGAGGATGTGCGCGCCAAGAAAGCCGAAGAGGAATACTACAAGCTGGAAGAGCAGGGACGCGGTCAGGATGGTGGAGCGGTCCCACCCGGAGGCGTGTTCGGTGCTCCGCCGCCAATCCCTACGGCGGCGCAGTATGCTAGCAAGCCGAAGGGAGACTTTTATGATGACGCGCTGGCGGACGATGACGACTGGTGATGATCACTGCGAAACGTGTACGTTTAATACCTAGTTATGAATATCATCGGCATGTTGTGGGAGATACTGTGACTGCGGCACGAAACGTGAGAGACGCATCGCACACGGGTCCCTGTATCAAGACTCTCTATCACAACATCCCAAAGTATCTCACTTGTCGTATATAGACAAGAGAAAGATTTCAATATATTGATGTCCCTAGAAGTTTAGTTATGCTGCAGAACAACTGGCTCTACGAACAAATAAACAACCAGTAGCCACCGCCATGGATGAGGAAAGTCCATGCGCAGTTTTCATGTATCAAACCATCAGAAAGCCGTGTTCCAAAAAATATACAGCGAACGTGACTGAGGTGTGATTGCAAGTCAAACAGTATGACAAGCGGCCCACGGCCATTATCTCTTAACATTGCAGGCCAATGCCCCATTTTGAGGACTTTCTTTTCAATCAAGAGACACCTCGAGGTGCTCCGCGTTTGCTCCGGGTCATTGTGCAGTGTCGCAGCCCTCACAAGTGAAGAACTCTCCGCAAGGGCTGAATAATCCAATGATTCATGCCGGCAGTTGTATCGATCAACGTGGATGTCCACAATGCCCTGACGCTTTGGCCACGGGCTCGCTGTGCTGTCGCGTGTGACATCTGTCCCCAACTGATGGAGATTTCGCCGGAATCCCACGAATCCTCTGGATTGTTTCCCGCAGTCGACTCGAATCGGTCGCTCCGAACACTGATTTGTTCCTGGCTGTCCGTCGGCATCGTGTAGTATAAGTTGTGATCGAACTCCTCCAGTGAGAGAGAGGGATCCATTGCCTCCTCCTGTTTCACGTAGTAAAGGTAGTGCGAGATCGAAAACGCCACTTTCAATGCTTGCTCATACGACGTGTCATTCAAGTCCGGGAACCTATTGACGATATCTTCTGAATGGTCATCGGGGCGTTCCACTTGACCCCCATACCAGAGGCCCCAGCCAACATTCGCGTTGGGCCATAGCTGGTGAATTCGCCTGGCCACCGTTTCGTAATCGTCTCCATCCATCCTCGTCCATGCGAGGCAAAGCATCTCCAAATCCTCTGCAGGAACGATGTCTTCCGAAGGCCATCCGAAATCGGATGCGTCAAATTCGAGTTGCGCCAGCTGGAGATGCGGACAATTTTTGGCCAATATGGCCAGTCCACGCCACGTGATACGTGGCCTGTAGCGCTCCGACTCGTAGTCGAACGCGTTGATAAGAGCCACGAGACGCAGTTTTTGCAAGCCAGGCCAGACCTGCGAGATGGCTTGGAGATCCTCATCATCCCAAGTAAACGTAGTGCAGTCCTCCTTCGCCGACGACGAAAATTGGAAGGACGTAATTTCCCGGCAGGCAGCAATAGGCTCCAGAAGTCTCCAATTACGGAGTTCTCCAGCCTTCAGTTCAGAACTCTGCGTCCTTGCATGCCAGTACAAGGAGTAAAGACCAAGACAACGGTCGGAAATAGCCTGCACGCATGCCCGCAGTAAACGATCAGACACACACTCGGCATCGATATGAAGAGCGCGTAAGTTGTGCGCTTGCAACCGGTAGATCATGGCTATGCAGAGGTACAGGGACTCCCCTGTCCGGATCATGAGTGAGTCAAGGTGATCGAGAGAGGAGTATACCGCGGTCTGATCCGAGGCACGCGGCAGCTCCGTGCTTTTTGGCGTGATGTCCGGATCATCGGTTTCGACCAAAAGGGATAGATGCCGAAGGGTCTTCATGCTTGCGAGAACATCGATTTCCGACTCTCGCACAAAGGCGTACGTCATGCCGAGGGACCATAGGCGGAGTTTGGTGAATGCCTGGATAGTTCGGATTTGCCAGCATCGTAAATCCAGGTGTCTCAGATTGGGACACCTGTCCGCGATCAGCCGAATAGCCGCCTGAGCCTCGTCTTCCGACATGTCCCATTCCAAAGTTGCCTCCAAGCTCAGCACAGTATCGCTCAGAATCAGCTGCCCGAGTTCCCATTGGCATTTAGAATAGCATTGCAAGTGGACCACCATGAGGCTGGGAAAGAGAGACGGCCATGGGTGGGTTTGAACCATAACAGCTTCGGTGATTCGAGAGCCCAGACGCGAAAGAGCCTGTAGGGTACGGCTGCAGATATCAAGGTCCTGATAGGTTTTGTTCTCCCTGGGATCTTCCTTGCTTCCGGCAGCTGGCTCTTCGAAGACCATTCGAAGCGTGCGAGTCGCTGAAACATAATGCCGTATGCGTTCAAGCTGGTATAGATGCTCTGCAGGGATCTTCGGGGGCATGGATGTTGTTAGACAGGTAGCAACTGCAGAGGTATTATACGTACGTTATTTCCATCGAGCAGCAAGCGACGGAGATGTTCCGGAATGACGCCAAGAAGAATTTCGACCTCGTAGACTCGGCTCCAGAGAACGCCAGTAGACAATCCAAAGAACGATTTTGCCGTTTGGGAAACAGCGCAAAGAGTCCTACAATCCAGGCTTTCGTATACCGGTCGCATGATATCTTCCATGAAAAGCGCCCGATGTACTGATCGCAATTGCGTTTCAGGTTGATGGTAACGCCGACTGGGTTGGCGGAGAGAAGCTAAGGGGCCCATGATTGTAAGGATCTTTCGATGCTGTGCAAGCTTGCAGACGGATGGGAGAGGTTAGCTGTCAAGGCTGGGCGTTTTCAGCGAAACATTTATACAGTATCGTGTGCTAGGCGCCGAGGAGGAGTCGGGAGAACAAACCCGCAGACCGGGTGTACACGCGCGCTGTTACACCTGTGCCTGATACAGGCGATGGAGCTAGATTGCACCGCCCCTTCTGAGTCCTTCTATCAGCTGCCCTGAAGATTTCCCGGTGGCGGCCCCGCGTGTGTGCGTAAGCGCAACCGTGTCATGACGATCACCCGGAAAACGGACTCGGCACATCGGCGGTGTACCTGCGCTTTTCTATGTCCAGCGCCTGTATCAGGCACCGGCGCAACAGCGACGGGTGTACACCCGGTCTGCGCGTTTATTCTCCCGACGCCCTCCCCGGCGCCTAACACGATCATGATTGTACTCATCCGACGTCCTAGTCTGTGTTGTCCACCCACCCCTATGCTGAGGCAGCAACAGCCCCTGGGCCAAGTCAGCAACAGGCCCAGGGAGAGACGCTGCAACACACACATATGCTAACAATAACAACAATGTTGATTTCCAGGGTATCAAATGCGTTGAATGCATATTCGTACAGATGAGGTACTTGCTTGTTTGCGCGTTCTACAGTAGCGTGCCTCTCTTTCCACACTCTTTCCTTCTCCGTCGTGAGTGAGTGACTGCTCGAGGGCGGGTGCGTTGAGCACCCCGAGCACCCGTTGAGGGCGCTCTCCCTCCGTCCACCATTCGCCTTCCCCGCACAGTCCTAGTGCGAATAATCGTACCTACGCGGCTGATCAGCAACCCACGCTCAACCCTCGCCAAGCGAAATGCGAAGCTCACTTCTTGTAGAACACCTCGCTGTCGGTCGTCTCCTCCTTCCTCGCGCCCCTCTTATGCGCCTCCCTGCCCACCACCGCGGCCTCATCCCCCCTCCGCCTCTCCCTATCCTCCTCCAACCAAGCCAACGCCAGGTCCCACAGCCCATACCCGACAGTGCCGCGCAGGCTGGCTGGCAGCCCAGGGTGGGAGGGCGCGATGGGCCACGGGATCGGCTCCGTCGTCGTTAGGCTGCCGAGGTGCAGGTGGGCGATGTGCGTCGGGAAGGTCGTCAGGCCGTCGAATATGTGAGTGGCGTCTGGGCGGCGCGTTAGCTCGATGCGCCAGGAACGAGGAACCAGAAAACCAAGGCCGGCAGATGAGGGAGAAAGGCAGAGGAGACGCACAGAGGACAGTCGCCCCCCGCAACTCGCTCTCCTCCTTCAGGAATCCGAGCAGATGGTGCCGCACGAGCACGTCCAGGTCCACAGTCACCTCGTCCAGGAGGAGCACGTCCCAGGGCGCCATGAGGCCCATGCAGAGCTGGACTCTGCGTCGCTCGCCGTCGGAGATGGCGTGCATGTGCCTAACCGCCGGATGTCAGCCAGCTCGATCGGTGCCTTCTCCTGGCCGCTCTGAAGCCCAGCTGGCACACAAGGTGCAAGACGCAGCGCAGCGGGAGGATCAGATAATAACGTACCAATCCAAGTCTACATCCAGCAGGTCCAACAGCCGGTCTCGGCGCGCCTTGTGCCTCCAACCGCCTACCGAGTCCAGGAATGCGGAGACGAGGATGTCGGAGCGCACGACCGGGTTGGACGCCCATTCCGTGCCGAGGAACGTTACGCCCTAGGAGGGAATGTGAGACAGGGGAAGTGCGAGCAGGGGGAGGCGGACGCACGATGCTGGACTGGTGGAAGACGTCCTTGCCCAGGACGACGATGTGCGCCTTTGTCAAGCGCTTCCCTGCGAGCAGCTGGAGGAGAGTGCTCTTCCCCGCACCATTAGCACCGATCAAGAGTATCCTTTGCCCTTTTGTGACTTTCAACGAGAGGTGGGTGAGCGCCGGCGGGGCGTGGGGGAAGGAGAACGTGAGGTCGTGCACTCGTATTGCGAGGTGTGGGTCGGGGAAGAGGGGAAAGTCGGCGGCGGCGCGCTGGGAGGGCGTGGGGGTGGAGGACTCGAACCGGTGCATCGATCTCAGCAGCGAAAGAGCGGAGGGCGCGGGGAGTGCGATGTATGCACAAGAGGGCAGGAGGGCGCATCTCTACCAGGGCCCCGCGATTGGCATCATCGTCCCCTGTCACGTGTGTCATACACGCGTAACCATTTTCCGAGTCCGGTAATATACAATTTATAACAGGTGCGATTTGTGACTACCTGCGCCCGCCGCGCCCACCGCGCCTGCCACGCCTGCCGCTCTGCCTGCTCTGTCCGCCACTGCCCTGCGGCTCCCTGCCGTCGCTATCTCCCTGCACCGCCGGAGTGGCAACCGGGATGTCTCGGTTGCGCGGGACCTCGGGGCTGGGCTGGAGGGGCACTTTCGGTTTGAGATCCAGCCCACGCAGGACCATACCATTCGCAGTGGAGACATCCAAGATCGGGCGGTTTCGCGAAGGGCCATCGCCGGGAGGGGCCAGGTGGCCCCGGCTTCGGTTGCCTCGCTCGCGGATTTGCTGAAGGACCCTCCGCTCGGCCGGAGGCTGAGCGCTGGGCGCCCTCGACCCAGTCGACCCAATCGACGGGGGCTCCACTCGCACCACGGGGCGCGCAAGTGCTTGCGCCGCCGGTCCGCCGGCCTGCGTAGCCGTGTCAATGGCTCCCACCCTCAACGGCTTTGTCAACAAGGTGTCAGGTGCGGTGGCCTGGATACTCATTCAGAGAGATTGTGATGATAATAGAGCGAAAACATACTGGATCCGGCGAGTGTTGTTCGCCGGAACCATGCGCTATGTCAACCTCATTGGGAGGATTGACCGCAGCATGGGCTTGTTCGGTTGCAACCGGCTCTATCCGGTGCTCCTTAGGGGATCGTTCATCCACAACTGAGTAATGTCAATAGCGGTCCGTGAGTTTAGAGAGCGATGACTTACTATAATGAGGAAGGGGAGCATCGCTCTCATCTTCTTCATCTTCCAGTCTTGACGTGTTAAGAGTAACAATTGCCGGTGAGTCTTCTTCAGAATCGTCGAGGGAGCTTTCCTGTTTCGTTCCCTCCAATAGCGCAGACCCGTGCGCTGAGTGTAGCTGCACTGGGTTGGAGTCCTGCAAGTCGGCAGCTGATGACTGTTGTGAATAGAGATTCTCAGACTTTCACTGTCACTTACTGTCCAGAGCGTGATCATCGCCATCCTCCTCGTCACTTTCCGTAATGGTCGTCGGAGGAAGGACTGCTGTCTTCAGCGGAGCAGAGACACCGTCACCGTCACTATAGCTGGATGCGATTGGAGTCATGATTTTGGCCACTTCGGGAAGACTTTCTCCAGCTTCAGCTCCGATTGTGTTGGGGACCATGTCGAACGTATCCGCAGCACTGCTTTCAAATAAGCAGGTATTCACAGAAGTGGGACATGCCACTTACACTATCGCCGGATGAAGAAAACGAAGGTACAGCAGCCTGCCCACCCCTGCAGCATACACCGCGTCGGCCTGGTTGGGGAACTCCACCTTCACAAGATATCGTCAGCTTTGTGCAAAATACCTGACCCGAATACGTGCCTTTATTCCAGCGACAGAATCTCCGACAATACTCGTGATGCCATGCGGCATCTTCCGGACGGAGCCGAAGACAACATTTACAAGTTGCTCCGTAAGGTGCCGGAGCGTTTGGAGGTCTGCAGAATCAGAATCTTCCATTCTGGCATTCTTGTAAGACTTACGACGAATATATTCCGCCCGAGTATGCGGATCAAATGCCGCTTCTTCGAAGGTCGCAACGATCGGCTTGCCGCTGGAGCTGCCAGAGCGCATCCCCTCCGCACTGATCACGGCTCGGTAAATGACGACCGGATCAGTCTCCAGCTTGAAAGCCGGTTGACCGAAGACTTCTTCCACGAGGGTGCGCAAAATCTCACGTAACCAAGAAACTTGCTTGGGCCTGACGTACTGCAGCGCGATTGAGAGGAACAGTGGATGCGATTCCACGAGATCGGCGATGGTCGGGGCCGATCGGACTTCCTCCGAAATCCCATGTTGAAACGACTTCAGCATGAGGTACTCCTCGCGCCGCTGACCGTAACCGAACACTGTCAGAGTGACTTGCTCCACCGTGCGCTTTGCCTTTTCCGCGAGTTCAACTCTGGACATCCGGAAGAACAGGCGCGCAAGATATTCGCCCAGCAGACAAACCAGCCGTTGGTACAACCCTAGCTTTCGCTTCGTAGCCATGTCCAGAGTGTTTGAGCCAGCAAAGGCGTCGCCATCGGCGGCCAGCACCGCCGCGCGAGATGGATGGGATGCATTATCGAGGCCCCATTGGCGTGCCTTGACTAGCTCTTCGACCGACTTCATGTTATGGGCGTCCAATGTGAGGCTGACACCAAAGTTGTTGATAGACGTTTCCAGTTGCCCATTGTCGTGAATTATCTCAGCGGCTACCTTCCGCAAGCGCTCGACCTCAATCTCGTCGCCGAAGTCGATTTCAGAGCCATTGACGAGATGCGCAAAGTTCTTGGCCGTACTGACAGTGACGTTCTGGTCCTTTGTGAGTTGCCGATACTGTTCGCCCTGCTGTTTTGCTCGGAGGGGGGTTCGCTTCGCACGGAGCCAAATCCTGAATGCTGAAAACAGCGAGCCGAACAGAAGGCCCACTGCGAGGACTAAAGATGATGAGCAGGAAGTAAGCTGCGTCAGGAGAGAACTCTTACGAATCAATATATTGTCTTCACCCGACTGCGAAGGAGTATCTGGGACAGGATCGCCTTGTAGTTTTGGTCCAGGGCAAGTAGTCGGAAGACTCGACTTGTAGATACTGTAGGTGGATGCACACAGGAAACTGTTGTCGCTCGTGTCCCAACACGCGTGAGCTGAGAATGTTGGAACGAATATGGGTTCTTCAACTTCGTAGTCGAACGCAGAATTCGTCCGCAGGTCAGCACATGTGTTTGGACTGTGTGTCAGTCGTGAGCAGGGTGGCTCCATGTTGAACATATCGGTGGCAGCATGAACATGGAAGAGTATCCTGCGGATTGTTGCACTATACACGTCATCATGTTGGTCCGGGAGCTTTGCCTGCAATATCATTAGTATGCATGAAAAATGGCCGGCGCAACACGCACCACTGCTGCGAGGAATTGTTGTGCCAGATTATTGGTGGAGTGTGTCATATTCTGGATCGAGCTGCGTATACTCCTCGCAAACAGAATGGGGACGTGGAACACTTGGACTTCTTCATCAGGATATCAGTACACTGTTTTCAAATGCTTCGTATGACTCACCTGAGATGATGCGGGCCGAAAGCGGGGAGACCATATCTTTGAATGATATATCTGCATACTCCTTGCTATTGGAAGCATGGTAGAGGATCTGAATGGTCGGAACTAAGCCGGCAGATATCATGAAGCCAAAGGCAAATATGGCTATGCCGGTAAAGAATGTCGACATTCCATCCGGAGCGGCATCGTCCATGCCGTTAGCATCCATGGTGGAGAGGAGCAAGGAGGTGATGGGGGGATGTCGTTCGAACACGGCGCCTATATATGCGCAAAAATGATCCCGCCCGCAGATGACTTGCGGGCGAGGTTGTTTGCGCCCCCAAAACTTCTGATTGGGAGGTGACACCAGTTTCCTAATCCGGTAATTCTCGGAAGCATCAGCGGCATCGTCCTCCTGACCGGCACTGGTTCTTGCACGCCTAGTCCCAGTCAGGGCCAATCTTCGAGTCTGATGCTGACAGCCGGAGCACGGTGATTTTCCTTCGCAGATATGGACTTTGTTACGCTCTCTCAAGCCAGACCGCCATGCACGGGAAGCCGTGTGCTCCGAGACCCGTAACCTCACGTGCGTTGCATTCGGCCACTCCCCACCAGATGCCCGGCATTTACATACATCAATCGTAATAACTGGATTAATATCCATATCGGCTCTACATGCATACACACTCCTTAGTCTAGCGATACACAATTTACATGTGCTCTCTGGTGCTCCGCGCACCCTGCTGCACAACACCCGCTGCCCACTCCCAGCTCTTCCCTCCTATGTCGCCTTGACCGCCTCCGGCTTATCCGGCTGGGCGAGCGAGTCCAGCAGGTAACTGGGCGTGGCCTCCTCCTCCACCTCCTGCGAGAGCGCGTCCAGCTCCACCTCCAGGTCCGCTCCGTCCAGCTCGTCGGGGACACCGTATGACCGCCCCATCGTTTCTTGGATCTCGTTCGCTTGCTCGAGCAGGTCGGATGGCTCGTCGTGCATCGCCTGCATAGAGCGGGTTAGCACGCCATCCTGTGTACAGAGAACGATTAAGAATCATCGCATGCATGGCGCAGGGGGGGAAGAGATGACTAGGAATAGAAGGACGCACATCAATCTTGTCAATGTAGAGCTTGCGTCCTTATTGGCTGTCCGCACCGCGTCCACGGTCGCCATTGGATTCCTCAGATTGTCGGTTGTCATCGCCCCAGACTCCATGTTGAAAGTCTGCTGTGTGAGCTGATCCAGCTGCGCCTCGTACGTCTTCTTCTGCTTCAGCACCACAAGCGCTCGTTACTGGACCGATCTCTGCACGGAGCACTATCAGTCAGCTGAGAGGGAGGGGGGGGAGATAGGCTAGCGCACCTAGCCCGGTCCGTCCCGCATTTTGCTCATTTGGTCCTTGTACCGCGCCAGCTTCGTGTCCAGTTTGTGGATTTTCACCTCGATGCTGCCGATGCGCGCGTCCGTCGAGGCGATCGCGTCCTGCACGAGGTCCGGAGGAGACAGGGAAAGGATGGTTGCGCGATTACCTTCGCATCGAGCGCCAGAGACAGAAAGCCATGTCAGTGATGATGAGAAGGTCGAGCGAGGATGGTGAACGAAGCGCCGGCTGGAGGAGGGTGACTGGGATGCACCGCCCATCTGGGGAGCCACCCGATCGCGCAGGCTAATTGCTTCCGTAACGTCTTGCAGGGCGTCATTCTTTCGGGTGAGATCAAACTTTCATTGTTAGAGTATGTAACAGTCCGCCTTCCCAGCCTTCGGGTCACAAGATGTCCCGGAGAAATGCCTCACTCTGAGCCCGAGGAGTCCGAGCGCCGAGGAGCCCGAGCACCCGAGAAAGCGCCGCTTCCGCCGGTTTGGTGCGGGATTTGTGCTCTCGTGACCACCAGGCTCTCGCTCTTACCGGGGAAATGGCGGGAATGGCAGCAGAGTCAGCGGCGCGCGAGAGGTCACGCTTTGCTCGGCGTGATGGGTTCCTAAGGACGTGGCGAGCAGGCGTCGGGAGTGGTGACAGACAGGAGCACCTCCTATCCCTCCCTCCGCAGAGTCGCCAGCCTTGCGCGAGCAGGTGGAGATAACGCTCCACCGCGCCTCGTTGCCTCGTTGTAGGCGACAGGCAAGCGTCGCTGTCGGGTTTGCATAGAGACAATGGTCGGGGAGTGTATAGTTGCAAAACGCGAAATAGGAGGTTTACCCCTATTTGCACGTGCGCGGTTACATGTGGTTGCAGCTGCCTCATGAGGCTCAAGCTCATGCAGGCCATTGACAGTCGGGACATGCCGCTACTTAGGCTTTTCCTCATGCAGGCGGCGGGGGTTTATAGATCAGCTCGAGCAATACAATCCTATGATATGGTATGACACGTTCTTGGCCAGTGTGCGCTCGGGAATTCTCGCGAAGATGGTGCGCCAGAGAGGCAGCAGCGCAGGATAGGAGTGAGCACACAGCCTTCAGGTCGGCTGCCTATCGCGTCCAAGTACATATCCGTTTGCTCCCAATTACATATCGGGTTTGCGCTACAGCAATGTATGGAGCCGCGCAGAGGTGCAGGCGTGCAGGCGGTTTGCATGGCAGGACCGAATTGGAAAATGGCAGGATGGGGATGGGGATAGGACAGGAGGCGGCGCTGCAGCGACTCACTAGAGTTTTGACGGGGGCGCGCGGGGCCACTGATCTGGGAGATCCCCTTCTGATGAGCAGGAGATGGAGGCTCTTACGCGCAGGAACTGGGGATTCGGGGGAACGCTCGGGAAGGGGGAGGATAGACCACACTAAGGCTGCAGATCCCGATCAGCGCGCATCAGCCTGCTTCTGCGGGCTGCTGTTGGATGATTCTAATTGTGAGAAGCCAAAACTGATAGGCGGTGGGAACGGGCGATTGCGAATAGTCATTTCCTGAGAGACTGGCGAGTTTCATGCTCTGTGCGTATTTGCTATGCCGAGCGAATCAGCGTGCATGCAAAGAACGAATGGTTGGCGGACCGCGTGTGCCGACGACGCACGAGCGCGGCCTCCGCGCGGGCAACAAGATTACGGTTCAGCCTGAGACTGGGTGCCTGGACCCCGCGCGCGCCGTCAAATAGGCCTCAGAGGAGCATCCCACCGCCCGATCCCCGTCCTCGCCCTCAAGCTCTAGCTTTCCTGCACCCACCGCACACGGCATATAGCAGCAATCAACCAGCAAGCTCGCTCTGGGATTCCCGAGCCCCTATCGCGAGGCTGAGCAGAGTTCGCCAGCCCCGCGCAACACGCGCACAAGAGATCTAGATTCAGAGCCAGGGGAAAGGGTCGTCGTCACCGCGGGTCGAATTTGCCTCGCGACCGCGCCCCGGACACGCACCTCGGACCACCCGTCGCTGCCAGTGGGTGTCAACTATCTATCAACTACTTATCGCTCGGCACGAGCCTGCTCGCCGCCGCCTACCCGCAGCAGGCTTTGATCACCTCCTGTCTGCTAGCCACCCGAGCGCCTCTTAAACCCCACCACCACCGCTCGCACCCACACCTGCACTCAGCTCTCACCACCAATAGCAAACCAAAGGAACAAGATGCCCTCCCCATCCCCCCGCTCCCTCCCCATCCCCGTCTCCGCTTTCTCCCCCCCGCCCCTCCGTGCGCCGTCAATGAACGGCGCCCTCCCGCCCATTGTCCAGGAGGGCAACGCGGCTGTGCGGCGGCGGAGGATATGTGTCCTCGGCAGTCGGCAAGTCGGTGCGTCCCTCTTCCCTCTTTAGCGCCCCCGCCGCTTTTCCCGGACCGAGTGCAGCGCTAACGCCCCCCACAGGCAAATCCGCCCTTGTAGTGCAATACGTCGAGCACCACTTCCTCTCCAAATACTACCCCACCATCGAGTCCACCTTCCACGCCTCCCTCGCGCACCGTTCCCAGCCCTACACGCTCGAGATTGTCGACACGGCGGGGCAGGACGAGTACAGCGTGCTCGCCTCGCGCTACGCGATCGGCGTGCACGGCTTCGTTCTCGTGTACTCTGTGGCGAGCAGGCCCAGCTTCGAGATGATCAGGGGACTGCATGATAAGATTATGCAGTACTACGGGGTGAGGGGTGAAGTGCCGTGTGTTATTGTGGGCCAGAAACAGGATCTGGTAGAGAAGCAGTGAGTCCAAAGTTTCTCGTTTCTCGTTTCGCATTTCTCGTTTCTGTATGGCTTCTGCGCCATCATTGCGCCGTTTTTGCATCGTTTCCACCGCATTTCAACTCCCCTTCAACCTCGTTTTCCTGCACCACTTCCGTGCAGTCTCTGCTCCATTCCTGGCCTGTTCCAGATCTCGTCCAATTCCGTTCCCGATCCCCCACCCGATCCTCCAAAGATCCCTGCCCTTTCGCTCCCGATTTCGCATCCTTTCTCATGTTCCCGATTCATCTCCACTTCCTTCCTGATCCTCTGCGGATCCCTTAGCGCTTCGCTCCCGAATCGCTTCCATTTGCTTCTCCTTCCTTCCTCACCTCATATCCCATTTTTCCCATCTCGTACCCCCTTCCTCCCCGCTCCCGATTCGCTCCTCCCTGTCCCCTCCTCTCCTGCCCCCTTCTCGCACCTTCCCACCCACGCTCAGCCGCTAACCACACGTCCCAGACTCGCAACCCGCCAAATAACGCCTCAAGAAGGACAAGCGCTCGCAAAGTCCATCCACGCCGCCTGGATCGAAACCTCGGCCTCCTCCAACCTCAACATCGACAAAGTCTTCGATCTCCTGCTCGAGGAAGTCGAGCGCCAGTACTCCCCCACGCCCGATAGGCCGCAGCCGGGCAGGTGCTGGATCATGTGATCACCGTCTGCGACGAGCTGTCCTCCCGATCCCGAGCGATGCTGCTGTATCATATCATCTCGCATGCTACCCTATTCCCGTTTCTGAAACCCTGTGTCGATAGCTACTTATTTCCCTGTTTTCCCAGTTACCCTGGCTTCCATTCCGTTCCTGTTGTATATTCCTCCTCTTGTGTCTTCTTTCCCGGCTGACTCGTGAGAGAGAATGGGTTTGAGTGGGGCGCGTGACCGTGAGAGCGGACTGTATCATATGCTGTCTTCGAGGTTCGTTCCGTTTCCTTATCTCTGTTTCACCGGCCTCGTTAGGTATTCCCGTACAGCACGTATAATGACACGTATAATGACAACGAGGTGACCCGATCTCGCTGAGCTCATTTCTTTTCCTCTTAATTTGACCCGTATACTGCTGGGCAGTGGGATCAGGAGCGTTTGTCGATTGTCGAGTAGCTCAGCCGACGTGCAAACGGCGCCCACGGGGGAACCCGAAGTCGGAATCGCCGTAGAGCTCTCCCTACGGTACCCATTAATAACCCCGGATGAACCCAATTGTTGACCCAGCGCTGAAACCCACTTCATCTCGCCCTTGGGGAAGAGCCCACTGATGGCCCGGCGAGACAACCCACCCAAGACACCGCGGAGACACATGAAAGACCCTGTTGGCGGACCAAACCCATTCAAAAGCCCATGCGTGCCCTCCCATGACAGGATACCGAAGCGACACACGGCACTCCTCAGGCTTTACCAAACCAAACCCATACCAACTCCCATGCTAACCTCAGAGATGTTAAGTGCCTGCGTCACGTACACCACTGTAATTGCTGGACGAAACCCATGGTAAAGCCTACTCGTTACCCACCTCGCAGACGGCCCAAGCGCCAAGTTGGCGCAAGACACCCCTTGATCACCACACTACCGAGCGATCTCCCTTTCCCTCTCTTCCCGTTTTGGACACATGCCAACCCTTCGCATCCTATCGCTCCTTGGCCCACAGGCTATTGAAAGCGGCACAAAATCGCTTCAACTCCGGGTCGCATCGGTCGTCCATCTCGCCCTCGGTGCTCATACGTACATTCGGCCACATGACGGAGATCAGCTTGTAAGCTCGCTCGCGCTCGGCTTGCGTTCGCGGGGGGATGGATATACACTCAAGCTCAAAGCTCTCGAGTGTTAGGGCTGATGCTTCGTATTCCGAGTGCGACAGCGTCAGATCGACACCGATAAAGAGCTGCCTGAGATGCTGGCAGCTTTGTGCGAGAGGAAGCAGCCCGCGTAGCGAAAATGATGGCCTCTGGGAGCACACGTTTCCTCGGCGGAAATCGGTCGTACGTGTGCGTAGATCGAGCGATTCCAGACGTGTCCACGCCCTCGAGAGCTGCCGGATGTGCTTGTCATTCAATTGGGCCGAGCAGTAGCCATAGTGTACTGGCTCGCACTTGAGCGAGAAGTGCCGCAAGTCGAGCAGCGAGTGCAGCGGATCAAGTATGATGGCGGTCGGGGACCATGCTGCTTGCGCGGGGGGCGCCTGCAGCTGCACATTATGCAGGCGGGGAAAGCGTTCCGCAACGATGACGAGCAGCTCGTTCAGGCGGTCCAAATGATCGTCCAGGGTGATTCGAGGAAAATCCAAAGCACGAAGGGAAGGAAAGTGCCCATTTTGCAGTATTAAAGAAAGTATCATCGTAGAGCCCGAAACGCTCAGTGACTGGAGGGCTGGAAGGGACGCGGTGACGGCACTAATGTCTTCACATGGGCCCTCGGGGCTGAATACCCTCAACTTCAGCCGGCTGAGACTGGTCCAGCCCTCCATCACCGGCAGCGCTTCCGCTGGGATGGGAAACCGCAGGTCGACGTCCTCCAGTAATGGCAATCCACGCACGATATTTGAGAGGTGTGTTTGAAGAAAACCCAGGATTCCGTCCGGGATATCGAGCGAGAGCACCTTCAACGCCGGAGTGCGGCGCGGCAACCCGCGTAGGAATTGCGACAGGTATTCCAAGGAATCGTTTCTGTCCCCCGTTCGATCCCGCAGTCCTCTCCAGATCATTTCAAAGTTTAACTTCTCCAGTGACGGCGGGGCGAGCTCCATTAGCCATCGTACCAGGAGCGCTCCGCTTGTCGAGACGCTGATCTCTCGGAGGTTCGGCAGGCGGAGGCTGGTGCTGAGCTGCAGCTCGGACTGATACAAGAAGAACGAGGAACGCAGGGTGTTCCCTACTTCTGGCAGTGAATCTTCGTAGGTGGTGGCAAGTGTTTTGATAAACGGTGCATATCTTGGGTACGATAATGTGGCTCGCAGCTGAAATGAATCCTGGTCACAACGTGTGAATTCGCAATGATGTCCGAACATACAGTCCCGTCACAGATGGAAACAAGATCTTGCATAATCAAGGTTGCAAGTGGTTCTATTCCAGGCAAGTCCTGCCATAGGCGAGGAAGGGCGACCTTTTTAAAGCGTCGGCACGTTTGGACCACTGCAAACAGTGCGTCTCGTTCATCGATATGCTCGCAGATGAGCAAGAAGACCTCGGGTATCGCTAAAGCGCGATGCATGGTATATTCATGAAGAGTAAGACTTGGGAGCAGATGGGCGAGCTGTTTATCGCGGCTCGTGTGGACGATTGATGGAAACATTAGACCTGCACGGACACATGGCGGCTGTCATCCGAATAGGGTCGGGCGATGGCGGAGATCCAGGCCCGCACTCCACGTGGTCATACATTCCAAAGGAAACCCCAGCGCGGGGTAGCGTTCTTCTTCCTGAACTGCTCTTGTCAACAACTTGAACATGACGATTCTCGACATATCCAGCTTGCACACTTGACATCAAATCACTGAGCGACTGCATATCGGATACTAATTTATCCCTGCCGGACCGTGCACATGGCTAGGAAGTCTCGCGAGGTTCTTGCGGACGGGACCGGCACGTTGGAATGCTCAACACCACCATGTCAAATAGGATGTCTTGCCGATCTTCCCGATGTTTATCCTCGACATTCTTCTCCGGCACTGTGCTCTCCTCGTCTCTCTTGCAGAAGAAGCCTGAGTGCTCTTCGATGTGCCTTATCCCCATATGCGGCCAAGTCAGGTTGTCGAAATGTATAAATGGCCAGCTTGACCCTCTGCTAAACCTCACGGATCGCCTCTTTCAAGATGCATGCTCTGGGCTTGCTTTCTACACTCCTGGCCGCGGCCGCGACAGTCGTGGCCGCTCCTGCTAAGCGCTACGTTCCGCCTGGATTTGTCACAACCAACGGCGAGACGTTTGAGCTGGATGGACGGCCCTTCAACTATGTCGGCACAAACTCCTATGTGAGTCTGCCATTTGCCCCCATTACGTGTTATTCATACCCCGCAAAGTGGCTGCCTCTGCTTCTGACAGAGTACGATGTCGACCTCACATTTCAAAACCTGGTGCAGAGTGGCTACAAGGTAGAGCGCTCTGCTCCCATAATCAAACGGCGTTAACATGCGTCTGCAGGTTTTGCGTACCTGGGTTCGAGTTCTGTGCGTATCTCTCCAACCGGAGCTGACAATTAGCAGGGGTTTAATGCACTCAATGAATCTGAAGTTGCGGGTGCGCTCGAATCAGGTTTAACCTATTATCAAGTCTGGAACGGTCCGAATTAGTAAGTCTTCCTCAAACCCAGTTTTTCATCATCTTACGGTTCTCTGTTCTCAGCACTGTCAACTACGGACCGCAGGGTCTGGAGCGACTCGACAACATTGTCAGCAAGGCCGAGCAGTACGGCATCAAGCTCATTGTCACCTTCACGAACAATTGGGTCGGCTATGGAGGTTCCGACCTTTACGTCCAATGGATGGCTCCTGCCAATAGTCCACGTACGAAATATGTTTCGTGATCAGGTGTTCCCTCTCATTCAATCTCTGCAGATGACACGTTCTACACCGACCCCACCATCATTGCGGCGTATCAGGAGTACGTCAATATTATCGTGCAGCGTTACAAGTCTTCGCCTGCCATCTTTTCCTGGGAGTTGATAAACGAGGCTCGATGCGCAAGTGACAGCCTTCCCGCTAGTGCCACATGCGCTCCAGCTACTTTGACAACATGGTACCAGCAGCAGAGCGACTACGTCCGCAGCTTGGATCCGTATCATATGATTAACGCTGGAGGAGAGGGACAGTTCGATTGGACTACTCCCGAGTACTACTGGTATGATGGTCAGTACGTGCCAGATTACAACTATGATGGAGGAGGTCCGTTCTTCATTCATTTCGTTTGCTGCTTATTGAGACGTCCTCTAGCTGGAGAATCCTTTGACGCTGTCGTCGCTCTGCCCAACATTGACTTTGGTGGCTATGTCAGTGCCCTCTTCAGCTACGATCCATTCGTTAACCTGTCTGCAGCACATGTATCCGGAGACTTGGTACCCTCAGTTCTTCACGTATGCAAACTGGAGCTATGAGACCTGGGGTGCGAACTGGATCCAGCAGCACGCAACCGGTACGTGGCGACCCAGGAACAATCAATGCAATACTGACGTTCCACAGCTGCCCATGCTGTTGGAAAGCCGATTATCATTGAAGAATTTGGATCACCTGAGAATGCAAACAAAACCGCTTGGTACCCAACGTGGGTGGAGACGGCGGTCAACACGAAACATGCCGGAATCATGCCCTGGCAATTTGGGCAGCTTGGGCTGACCGAGGACGGCGGTTATCGCACTATCAAATACACGGACCAGATCTTCCGCGGTGTCTGTCTTCGTCTGTATCTTTCCTATCAAACTCGAAGGACTAATGAGGTGTGTTAAGGCGTCTCCGAATGACAGCTACACGTTCTACAGCAACGAAACGGCTCTTTGGAGCTTGTTCACGTGAGCCCGGTTTCATTGTGGAAACCATCGTCGGACTAACCGTGCTCCTCAGAACTACTGCCGCACTTTATAACAGTATGGACTGGTAGTTTGTACCGGCAAGAGGCCGTAGTTGCAATGTCGGAACGAAATGAATAAAGTTGTCACTGTGAAACACCAATCAGGGTCTCACGACCCTGACAGGGACGACCAAGTCGCACTTCGGCTACGCACCATGCATCATGCTCTTGAAATTCCAGAAATTCTCGAGCTAATCTTTGACTTTCTTGATGGGCTTTCGATACTTTACTCTCTTGCGTGTACTTGTAAACTGTTCCGGGATGTCGCTATTCCACGACTATGGTGCAATCTCCCTGGCATCCGACCTCTTCTGCACCTCCTTGCGATAGAAAGGACAAGGACATTTAGCAATGCGGTAAGAATGAAACAAGTCTATTTCTACGAGCTGAATCCCGTTTCAAGTCGACGTCCTCTCGTGTCTCAGCATACGAGAAGTACTCTCTACTTGTCCGGAGAATCACTAGCGAACGTGAAACTCCGCCTGACAAATCTGCATCCCCATCCTTACGCTACAGCTCTCGTGCCAGTGGACATGCCGCGCTTGCGCCTCTTCCAAATCTCATCGAACTCGACGTGACTGCCAAAGACACAAGGATGCTCACTCAAGTCCGGAGAATAGTCTCAGATTCCTTACGCTCGTTCCGGCTCGTCCTGGACATTCGACCGGCTTACATCCAACTACCATACAGCGAGTTTACTGAGGCAACTTCGCAATTCCTTGATCTGGTCATTGCAAGGGCACCACAGTTGACAAAGTTGGCCGTTTCCATGATCAGTATTCGCCCAGAGTCGTTCAATGACTATCTGCCAACTCTTGTCGAAGGACTCCCATGCATTGCAGAGGTCGACTTTCGACTGGCGATGCGACTAGATGCGCTGACGGCGATGCAGTCTTGGATCTGCCTGCAGAAGCTTCGTATCGATTTGGATCTCGATGGACATGGTGCAACGTTGAAAGAAGTAATTTCATTCCCGGCCCTGAAATCCCTTTCGATCAGCGGCTGGCCCTGGACGCTCGTCTCGGTCTTCCAGATGATGCAAGCTCCTGCGCTGCGGGAGGTCGCCTTTCCGGCCGTGCGTCCAGGAGCACGAATCGAGATTTACGAGGAGCTTGTCACCGCGGTGGCACGCTCGTTCCCGCTTCTGGCTTCGTTCGACATGTCCGCACCGACCCACGTCACGGGCCCCCAGATCCTCTCAGGCCGTCAACACATAACCGTCTTCAACGGGCTACTGCAAGTCCGCCATCTGCAACACTTTGGGCTCCGCAATACGCTCCACCCGTTCCCCTCGCTGCTGCTGGACGATCAAAACCTCGCTCAATTCGCGACCGCCTGGACCTCGCTCCGCAGCCTCGACCTGCGCATGCGGTACATCTCCTCAGCGACGTTCACCCTCCTCGGCCTCCTCCCTCTCGCACGACACTGCCGCGAGCTCCACACGCTCTGCATCGGGTTCAGCATGGACGAGTACCTGGGCGACATTGACCGATATCGGAACCACGGCTGTCCGCCCGCACCGGCGCTCCGCGCGTTCGAGCTGGAGGGCATCACGAACGTCGGAAATTACCGCCGGATCGTGGCAGAGTTTATCATCTCCCTGTGGCCCAACGCCGTCCTTCGACCGGAGGAAACGATGCCTGTGAGCCCGAGCGCATCGTCCCTCGCGGCCTTTTGCGAATACTGCAATGCTCGCCCTCGCCCCATGCCGCAATGAACGGAGGATAGGAACACAATTGATAGAGCTTGCAATCGCCCAACTCTGGTCATGTAGTGCCGCCGGTCGTGTCAACGAGGTACTGTAATAGCCATTCCATCCTAGTGATTCGCTTTCACTGTAAACCCCAAAGAAGTAGCTACAATGCAACGCCCGGGCCAGCAACCTTGCAATAAACAAAGGGGGAAATAAAAGCACAATTGATACATGACGTCAAAACAACAAAAAATATTCCGCCGCCGTCGGCCCGTCCATATTCCATTTCCATTTCCCACGCACAGGCCCTGAACGCATCTCATTGCCCCTCGCCAGGGCAGACGAGCGTGGGATCGCGATCTGTATACCTGATCATCTCCGGCCTGAGATCCTCCAAGCGCGTAACGCCGAGCAGCCGCATGCCAGTGGCGATTTCCTCGCGCATAATCTGGAACACGCGGCGCACGCCCTGCTCGCCCCAGCAGCCATTCCCATACAAGACCGGGCGGCCGATGCCCACCCCCTTGGCGCCCAAGCAAAGCGCTTTGAGCACGTCGGTGCCGCGCCGGATGCCGCCGTCCAGGTAGACGTCCATCTGCTTCATGAGGTCCGGCCGGCGCTGGGACAGCTCGTACAGGACGGTCATTGACGCTGGTGCGCTGCACACGGGAATCAGTGAGCATCGAGGGCAAGGGACAGCCCGCGTACTAGTCTAGTTGCCGCCCGCCATGGTTCGAAATGATGATTCCAGCCACGCCGTGCTCGTAGGCCTTTTCGGCATCTTCCACACACTGGATACCCTTGATGTACAGCGGGAGCTTGGTGAGGCTCTTGATCCAAGCGATGTCCGCCCCTGCATTCATTCCCATTCAGCGCCCTGTCCTCTTGTCCCTCGCGCCAGGCGGAGGGGGACTCACAGTTCACATCCGGATCCTGATACCCGGAAATAGCCTGAGCGACACCCTTTCCCTCATTAGTCCCCTCCGCCGGTCCCTGGAAATCGTCCCCCTGGGCGCGGATATCCCGCTCACGCTTGCCAGACACGGGCGCGTCGACAGTGAGCATTATCCCCTTGAACCCCATCCTGTCGACTTTTTCGATGACCTCGCGGGAACGTTGGCGGTTCCGGTTCATGTATAGCTGCGAACCCCAGATCAGCATGGGAGAGGAGATCTGGCCACGGGGAGGCAGACGCACCTGGTAGATCAGATCCTGCCCCGTCGTCTTCGCATCCATAATCTCCTCCAAGCTGCAGCTCGAATTCGCACTAACGCCCTGGACGACGCCCTCCTTTGCGCACGCGCGCGTAATCTCCATCTCCCCATCCGGATGACCCAGGCGCGCCATGGCAGCGGGGGAGACGTACACGGGCATTGTGGATTGGACGCCGTTGAAGAGCGTCGTGGACATGCTGATGCTGCTTACTTTGTTGAGCACGCGCGGGCGGAAGAAGAACCGCTTGAAGGAGGCTAGGTTCTCTCGGTGGCCTGGACACACAATTGTCAGCTTCAGCTTGGCACGCGGGGAAGCAAGGAGCAAGGAGCAAAGAGAGAGACGGGACGCACTAATCTCATCATCCGCCGCACTACTATAATACGCCCAAGCGGTGCTGGTCAGCACAGTCTGCGCAAGCCGCTCAATATCCCCCAGGTTGACGGCCGCTTCGGGCGGGGGCAGCGCCCGGCGCGCAAGGTCGATGCGCGCCAGGTCGAGCTTGCGTTTCTCGCTCAGCTCGGGCAGGGGGAGCGTGGAGAGGTCGATGGACCCCATGTGCAGCGTGGGGGGGAGCAGGGTGAGTGTGCCCGGTGGGTGGATGGGCGTGAATACGTCCCTGGGGGGTGGTTAGCGTGGGCAGGCACAGGCACTGACAGAACAGAGGAGCAGAGAAGAGAGGAGCAGAGAAGAGAGGAGCAGAGAGGAGAGGGGGGCGGTGGAGAGAGAAAGAGAGAGAGAAAACAGACATACGTAGCGTCCTTCCCCGCCATCCTAAGGATGCTCGCCGTGCCCCCCGGATGGTCCGCCAAGAAATGCGTGACATCATACACCTCTCCGTCGATGACGACCCAGCAGTCGTCGCGCGTGTTATGCAGCTGCACTTCGTTGAAGGGGATCGTCCGCCCTGCCCCCGGCATCACCTCCTCTGTCTGAGTTTCCTCTTCCTGTTGTTCCTGTTGTTGTTGGTCATGCTGCAGACTCTCGTGCAGAGGCCGCGTCTCCGTATGCAGCCCATCCACGGGCCGCGTAAGGTTCGAATATCCCAGGAGGGCGAAGCTGACGGTCAGGCCACCCACGAGGGCCCCAGCAGCGCCGAACCGGAGCGGGGTGCCACCGGGGGGGGAGGAGAAGCGCGTGTTGAGCCGTTTCCAGATGACTGAGCCTGCGGGGCGGGCGCGGGGGGAGAGGGAGGAGGTGCTGGGGGAGTGGGAGTGGGGCGTGCGTCGGGTGCTGCGCAGGGCGTGCAGGGCACGGCGGTGTAGTGGCATCTTCTGGCTGTCGTGGGGGGGTGAGAGGGTGAGGGGAGGGCGGGATGCGGGAAGGGGATGGAGGGCAGGTGGGCGGGTGGAGTGAGGAGGGAGGGGTGCTGTCAGGAGGAACAGGAACAGCGGCGGGGATGAGCTCGCTCGAGTGAGTCAAGGCAGGCAAGAAGGGCGTCCGTCGCTGGCTGAGGGCTGAGGGTAAAGAGAGTTACCGCACGCGGGTGGGGGGGTATATACCGTACTGTCACTTTCCTGTACTGGACTGGAGCGCAGGCAGTGGTCCCGGGAGTTCGGCCGGCGGTCGGGAGTGTGTGGGCTTGCCGGGAGAGGAGTGCGCTGCCGGGAGAGTGCCATCTGCCATCCTATTTCTCCCTTAGATGTATTCGCCACACCCACTCTCTCTGGCCCGGGCTGGCAAGGGTGAATATTGGTCGCGCCTCGGTGCTTTTTGCCAGTAGTGAGTGGGCCAGTGGGTGCTGTCTTCCCCGGAGGAAGGAAGCACAGCGGCGTGGCATGCACCCTTACCGCCCTGGCCTGCACTGGGCAACTGGGCACTGCACCCGGTTGGCCCGCCCCACTCTCCCGGAGATCGGCCCGCGCCGCTCCACCGGGCGGGGAGCCGATTGGACCCCCAAACGATCCCATCCTGTCCTGTCGCAATCCACCCCCGCCACAAAAGTGCGGGGTAACGCATCCGCTCCCGGTCCATGCGCGCAAGGCTGGGTGCCTATTGGTCCGGAGGGTGTGGGCGGCTTTGGGCTTTCCTCCGAGGGTTCCGGCCCATCAGCGTGCTCTAGTGCGAATGCACATTGTGATAGTACAGGCGGCCGTCGCCACACGCTCGCTCGGTAATGCTCGTTCGTCATAACCAGCTCAATTCAATCCTTTGCGCATAATAAAGCACATTATCTCATTAGTCATCCCTCAGTCATCAACTCTTTCTCGCGGGATGAGACTCCCGATCCCGCCCACTGCACTCCAACACAGTCACTCTCCCGGCTCCCACTCCCACTCTCCCGGCCAGGCGCTCAAACACTCTCCCGGGCCTCATACAGTCTCCCGACGCTCGTTCTCCTCCTTCTCCCCCGCGCCCTCAGCGCCAGCAGCAGGCAAAGGCGTAACGCTCCCTACACTCTGCTGCTCCTGCGCCGCTTCAGACTGCTCAGACTCTTCGAACGCGTCGTCCCTCCCCCCGCCAAGCTCGAAGGCGAGTTTATGCTTCTCGAATTCTGCGAGAGGGGGTTAGCGTGGGCTCCCATAATAGCACGGCATAGAATGATAGCGGGAGGAAGAGGGGAAGAGTGTGTGTGTGTCAGGGAGAGAGAGTTGGACGCACCGGAACTATGGTTCTCCGAGCCGATCAGCGTCATGAATATCACGAAAGCCGCGACTACTCCGAGGAAGATGCCTTGCACCTGTTGTGGCGTTCAGTCAGCATGCATCTTCCCGCCAATGATGAGAAAGGAAGGTAGGTCGGGAGAAGGCTCGGATGCTTCTCCCGCGCGAGTGAAGAGTGTGTGTGAAGAGATAGAGTCGGAAGAGATAAGCTCGCCTTGGCATAATCAGGCGCATCAACGCCGTTCAGCAGCGTGCGCTGATGTTCCCCACCGGTCGCCTCGATCTGCGCGCTGGCGCTGCTGACCATCTGTCGTCCCGAACAAAGAAACAAACACACGTGAGCAAGCTCCAAACGCCGGGGATACCCCGAGAGAAGAGAAGTGCTCACGTTGCCCAATTGATACGCCACGCCCGGGAAGGTCGCGCGGAACGCAGGCGGAGAAATCTCGGCTAGGTGGATGGGGATCACCCCCCACGCGCCCTGCACTCCGAACTGGACGCAGAACGCGCCCGCGGCCAGGGGCGAGAAGGTGCTCGGGATGATCCAGAGCGGGATGAACGCTGTGTTGGGCTGCATCAGAATCCCTTTCCTCACTCAGGGTCACGATTATCCGAGACACGCACCGCCGATTGATAGCGTGAAAATGACGATCGTTAGGCGCCGTCCGAGGAACTGAGAGGTGATCCCGGCAAAGATACCGCCACTGCAGAATTGGGTCAATATAATGCCTCTCCCGGTTCAGCGTGCTGTACATACGCGACGGCGCCCTGTATCGCTGGTCAGTCATTGCCTCACGTGATCGACATGGATACGCACGCAGTTGCCGATAATCGTCGCAATGTTCGCATTGTGGGCCGTGAACCCCTTGGTCTGCTGCAGATACGTCGGATACAGATCTGAATTCCTCGTCAGCGACTAATCCCTTCGCCGTATTGGAAAGATTCACCTTGAGATCCATGCGACAGGAAGTTGAAGCCTATGCAGCGCGTTAGCATGGTCCCTCATTCGTACGGGGCGCACTCACCAGTCATGAGCAGCACCGCGTATATGCAACGCAGCCAGTGCGCCCTGAGCATCGCCCGCGTCTCGCGCAGGAACACCTTCGTCTTGTTGTGCACGACGACGCCCTGCTCTGCCTTTGCGCGCTTGTCCGCCTGAGCGCGCAGGAAGACCTGGCTCTCCGGCAGGCAGAGGCGGATGACGGCCGCGAAGGCCGAGATGCCCGCCGCGACCCAGAAGAGGGCGCGCCAGCCAAAGGGGTCGTACGACACCAGCGTGAGGTTGATCACTGCCGCGATGAGATAGCCGACCGCGTACCCCTCCTGGAGCACCCCGCTGGCGAGACCACGGACTTGGACGGGCAGGTTCTCGAGCGCCGTCGCGGCTGACAAGCCCCAGATGCCGCCCATGGCAATACCGAATAGGGATCGGACGGCAAGGAAGGAGCCATAGTCCAGCGCAAAGGCCGTGCAGAGCGAGAAGAGCGTGCAGAGCAGCAGGTTGGCGATAAGAGGCCACTTGCGGCCGTACCGGTCGGAAATCATGCCAAAGATGAGCGCCCCGAGAGACCGGAAGAGCAACGTGAGCGTAATAGATGTCGTGATATCGTTCGTGGAGCGATTGAACTGCTTCGTGAGAGCAGTAACGGAGAGCGAGACGCTGAAGAAGTCGATCGCGTCGATGGTCCACGCAATGAAGCTGCACCGTGTGTCCGTCAGCAAGGAAGGAAGCTGGCACGACGCTGCGCAACTCACCCGGAGAAGAACATCGCCCATTGGAGCAGGGTCACACTCCGGAGCGCTGCGAGGCTGGCCGTAATGTTGTTGCCTGCGTGGATAGGCTTCGGCATGAGATCGGCCCACCACCGCGCAAAGCCGGAGGCCGGCCGAGTGCCGGCGCCCTCGTCGGCGCGAGCCATTGCTGCTTTCTCAGTGTCCATTATTGGCTCGCTGGCGTGGGACGTCATGAGAGAGCTGGATCAGGAGAGATGGGGGAAGGGATGGAGCAGGGAGGAAAGAAGGAGCAGGAGAAAGCGAGGAGCACACGGGGAGTGTGCCTTAAACGCCTGTTCATCTGGTCCGGTGCAGAGCAGTCAGGCGACATTCCGGCCGACAAGACCCGCATGCGCGCGTATTCCACATCCGGCAAGAAGGATATGAGGCGAACGGTTCGCTTCTTCTGCCAGTGCACCAACATCATGATGCGCGCTTCTTCCTTTCAGTTCGTGTGCGGAGCGGAGCCAGAGAAGACGTCATAGTCAGCCACGGAGCCAGAATGTCGCGTGCCCATTTTGATCCTTTGAATCATGTTTGCTTCCATCGGAAGGAAAGGTGAGCTTGTTCGCACCATACCGGTCGCACATTGTCGGACATCGGCCACACCCGCCCCCGCTCTACCTTGAACAACGCTTATCAGTAGCGATCGTCCTGACGCAGGAAGGTCGCGTGCCGAATTCCACGTTGGTGGAGACAAATCGCATCGGCCACGTCGGCCTATCAGCGTTGCAGCAAAGCTCTGTCCCCTGTCCGTATCACTGCCCAGCGTACCTGTCCATCTGCACCACCACAAATGAATTACCGGCGACTGGCATTCCCCGCGGATCTCAGATCGCCACCGTCATCTGACCAGCTCTCATCCGGCCTACCCCGCCGCCGATATCTAGAGTCATTGCCGATCGGAGGAGAGGTGCTTCTTCTCGGGCGGAACGCATGACCCGCACCCTATTTCCGCATGGTCTCAGGGTCCAGGGGTGAACTTTTGAGGACAGAAGAGGCGTTTGAGTGTTCAGTCTGCTGGTCGTTTCCTCGCGGCGGATTGCGCTTGCTTGGGTGAATTGTTGTCTCCAACGTTGGACACTAGCATTCCATTACCATAACCTTCCATCGTGCCTGATGAAATTGTGAACATAGCAACCAGGTTTTAGATCATGACCGCTTGCCGTGTTCCTCCCTAATTTGGTCGACACAAAGATTCTTCAAGGGCGTTCACTCAACCTGCGGCTTTCACTGCCGCATCTCGCCTGCCCCGGTCTCCCCCGCGCTGCCGAAACTTACGTATTGTATCCGACAAGGGCAGATACTTTAAAGGTGTTCCGAGACTACCCTAACTGGCCCTGCATGAAGGGACCTCCTTGGCGGTCCCTACTTTCGGGACAATTACCGCGTTGAAGGCAACTGCGCGGTGCCCCGGTGTCGCCCGCCTTCCGTTATTCTCAGTCACAGTCCAGGCACATTTCAACTACGTGAATAAAATATCTGTTCAACTCATCGAGAGGGTGGATACGGGGTGGCCAGGCCAAGGCGGCTGAAATCACACATTACCACTCGAATGAGAGCCCGAATGAGAGCCCGCCTTCGCACGGCACTGTAGTCAACCCAGCAGCGGGGCGGAATTCCCGTACCTCCCGAAGGGGTACTTTCTTGGTGTCCACCCACTGAGGGCGGGAGGGGGACCAAGAGCTGAGCATTTTGCTGAGGCACTTTCTCTGGGGGGCCTTATGACCGGAAGGACGGCCAAAAGAGGCGCGGAGCCAGTTTCCACTCAGGCCTACTAGTCAAACTATCAAATCGGAGCGTCATCAGGTATGGACACCTTGGCGCAGTTGGCTAGCGCATCTGTCTAACAGTTGTTCCGGCAATTTGTGCACAGAAGGACCCAGGTTCGAGACCTGGAGGTGTCAAGCTTCCTCTTTTGGCTATCTCCCTTTCAAGGCCCTATCCAGTGTTTGGCTCCCTCCAACGCCTTCTGTGAAGGATTCCCAAAGCGTCGGAAGGCGGGCTGAGGTGAATCGACGCAGGATGCGCATCGTACAGAGGAAGAGGTCCTCGAGCAAGTGTTGTGGTGTGCAGAGAGCATACGTCTGTCCGATTGCGGAGGCAGTTCTGCAGACCCTCCCCAGACCCTAGCAGAGAGACCCTTCTCAGACCCTGAGAGAGAATTTGTCCGTTCGATTCCGCCGACTGGACCCCGAAGGGGTCCAGTCGGCGGAATCGAACAAGGACGCAGGTTCAAGCCCTGCAGGTGTCAAAATGACCTTTTGGGGCTCTTTGCATGATGAGGAAAGCGTTGTTTGGGGCCCTTTTGGAGCCCTGAAGGAGGACAATATCGATACAATTGATTGGGAATTGCATAGGATGTGCAGTATACAATTGGGAAGTCAGAGGAGACCTGGGTAGCAATTGTTGGTGAAGAGAGAGTTGCATCGGTGGATAGGCGCGCTGCGGCGCTCACCTCCTGCTCCTGAGCGCATACCTCTCCTCTGCTCCCAGCAGAATCGCCGCATACTCATCCCTCAGCCTCTCTCTTACACCCGGCTCCACCGCCCCCCACACCAAGCGGACGAGCTGCGCAGGCCATTCATCCATGTCCAGCTCGTATTCCTCCCCGGCTTCCTCCCGCGCCTCGCCTAGGTGGGGCAGGAAGTGCTCCATGAGCTGAACGACGTCGGCCAGGGCTGGTATGGGCAACCAGCGGATGAGCGCAGGCAACTCGCACCGCATGGTTTGAAGGCCGATTACTTCGTCGGAGAGTGAGCACTCAGAGTCGCTCGAATATCCTTCCTCCCTGGGCAGGACCAGGAGTCGATACAGCCGGCGGACGACATGTCCCTGGAGCTTCACCTGTTGGAGTCTGAGCCAGCCCTTGCTGCTCGACGCGCGCGTCCAGTCTAACGCAATGTGCAGAATCGCGAGCGCTTCGGCGCGCTCGGAGCTCGTGGATGTGCGAAAGGAGAGGGAGACGGCGCGTTGCATCCATTTGGGAGCTTGCGGCAGGGTGGGCTTGCGAGACGGGGAGGGGCTTGAGAGCGCGGGCGACTTGGGCGAGCGGCGACAGCGGTGGCCAACGGGTGAGCCTCCGGGGCTGCTCGCTGACGAGCGACTACTAGATGATCTTCGCGAAGAGGATGCCCGTCGGACCATATTCTGTCGTTGTTGCATCCAACAGCCCGCTGCCGGCGTGTTATACCTTCGCCTTCCGCCATCGTACACCACATTCCACTCGTATGCGTCGTCACCATGGTTTGACTCGAGGAGCTGAGCGCTCATGCATTGCGCAGACAATGCAGTGAAGAGGGAGTTAGCATCATTGTTGTACGAATGATAGGCCAGCGAGTGCGTATAGGCCTTAAGGTGAGTACGCGGTGAGGAGGCGCGACGCGCGCTTGGGCCCACAGTCGGGAAGCGCACAGGAACAACGGCGAAGCGCTTCCCGCAACGGCTCGCGGCGACGCTTCAGCACCGCCTACGAGCTTGTCGTTGCATTGTACCGAGCGTACGGTTCTTTGCTCACTCGTACACGATGCTCACCAACTGTGGCGTTTGCTGATCATGCGTATGAATTGTTATCAAGCTCAGAAAGTCAACGGTTGGGAAGAGACGGGCTCATTCTGCGCCTATCCTCTTCGTGATTGTCAGACGATGAGGCGCAGACTTACACATCGTTGTCAAGGTCGGAATGGTCAGAGAAGGCTCGCAAGGTGGAAGAGTATCTGTTTTCAGCGACGACGGGTGGAGAAACCGCAGGCTAGAGAGCGCCCTGCAGGGATTACAGCGACAGATAGTACGATAGCTCATCGTTAGAACCTTCTGCACTTCTCACCGTGGCGTTGTCTACAATGGAGAACGACGGTTCTTCGTTGCAGAGAAGAGGCAGACAGGCGTCTGTCAAGAAAGCACCCTCGGTTTTATAACTGTTCGCCGTCGACCGACGGTTGCCCCGCGGTCTTGATGGCCTGCCCATAAGGAGGACGATGCTGGATGATCTTGTCCCGATGTAGCCGGTCGTTTCCTATGGTCCATGCTACTGGAGCAATAATGGACAATGACGAAGAGGGCGATCACCCCCGCACGTCCGTACAAGGGCACGCTGTGAAACGATAAGGCTTGTCGAGCGATCCGCGCCGGGCCGACTGACTGGAATGAGCCGACGGTCGCCGCCGTCTCGGGGAAGACGAGGTATCCGGGCACCGGAGGCATGTCCATTGTCAAATGAAGCCGCCATTGTTTGGGGCGATCTCCATCGTGTGCTTGGAGGAGGACAATGGCAAAGAAGCGGCAGCCGAGCCTCAGGGAGCGCCTGATAGAGTTGCCGGGAGCAACTTGCACGTGCATCCCCTTGGCCAGGGACCTTCCTCTCCTCGTCATCTCCTCGTATCATACTCACTCGCCACATCTCCACCGCCCCTCGACATGAGCGTTGCGATTCCACCTAGGGTTCGCGCCTTTGTGTGCTGGGTAGGCGGAGAGCGCGCCCGATAATCTAGCCACAAATGGGCAATTGGAATGGGCATCTCGTCCTCTGCGGGCCTAGCTTCCGCCATGGAGAACCGACTTTGCTGCTTCAGCTCTCCCCAGATCCCCTGGCGTTGCCATTTGCTCTGTGTCTGGGCTCCTCCGTCGTTGCGTAAGAGACTAGCGAGTGCCTGATTGCCTCACGCGGACTTTCCAGAGGAAGCATCCACTCTCAATATTGTGCGACATTGCGCCGTGCTTCCGGCGCAGGTCTACTTATATGTCGCCCAATGTGGCCTTGGAGCTGCACAATCCCCCGCCTCACCTACGCCTCGTGCTGCTTCTAGTCTCCCCCCTCTACTGTCCCTCCTCGCACAACGCCCTATCTATACTCAAGCCGAAATCATGTCGCAAGTTGATCTGGGTAGGGCCTACCTGGTGGGCGGAATGCTCGAGGCCATCCTCTATGGTATGCCTCTTCGCCTCTGGCCTTGCTCGTTGCTCAACACATAACCAGGCATGCTTTGCAACCTTCTCGCCCATGCCATCCACGCATTGACAGTTCGGCGAACAACGCCCAATGTCAACTACATCATGCTGGGCTCCGCCCTCTTCATGTGGGCGGGGTGCACAATTCACATCGGAATAGCCATACAACGATGTGTAACAGCTTTCGTAAGTGATAGTGATGAGGGAAGAAACGGTCTCCTAAAACGGTTCCAGATTGATTTTGGTGGCCAAGTTGGAGGCGCGGACCTCTTCCTTATGATGGAGAACGCCCCATTATGGCTCGCGAGCGAAGGCTCCTTCATCTGTGTCAATGCTGCTGCTGACCTCCTCCTCGTAAGTATCCTGCTTCCTGAGACATACACCGACTCACATTCATCCAGGCTTACCGCTGCTACCTCATCTGGGACCGCAAGTTCTGGATCATCATTCCCTCGCTCTTGTCCATCACCGGCTCTGTCGTTGCTGCCATCATCGCACTCGTGAAGATGGCCGAGCTCCAGCTGCCTCAGACCATCGGTCTCCAGCTGATTCTGCAGTGCGGCAGCGCCCTCTTCAGCATGTCGCTGATCACCAACGTCACAACCACTGCGCTCATCACCTTCCGCATCTACTGGCTCATGCACACGAGTCTGGCGGGCCTGCCCTCGTCCAACAGCAGGAAATACGTCTCTGTGGTCGAAGTCGTCGTCGAGTCCGGTGCGCTCATGGCCATCACTCAGGCCGTCTTTCTCGGTCTCTGGTCGACCCAGAACACCGTCCTCTGGTCCCTTTACGGCATGCTCGAGCAGATCATGGCCATCTCCCCCATGCTTATCATCGTCCGCTCGGCCACCAAGAGGGAAGACCGCGACCGCGATCAGACCATCCTCACGTCCATGGGCGGCAAGAAGGCGCCCGTCTTCAGCTTCAACCGCAAGTCGCGCAACAACAGGCCCGTGGAGCCGCCGCACATCCTCACTCAGATCGAGACGCACCGCGACATGCTTGACAACCGCTCGTATGAGGGCGACTATGCCAGCAAGAAGGGATCCGACCTTACCCTCGAGGGCGAGTGGCAGGCATAAGCACCTCGGCTTGATCTCCCCTCCCCGGTCCCTCGATGGGTACACCGGCTCTACCCCCGACTACCGCGCCCCGCACAGGCGCACCTTGTGACAGTATAATCCGCCGCTTTTCGCGCTCGACTCTGTTTCCACTCAGTATCTGTTTATCTCACTCGCACGGCTACGGATATTCACCTCGCATTCGTTAATACTCTACCTTTTGGTCTCGCATTGGTTTATCCCTATTCAACTAGCAAGTAGCAATTAGGACTGGACACCGACGGTTGCGGTGTATGTAGAAAAGGCGGACTGGGCGTCTGCATCGAATGGCATGTTGTTGGTGGACTCACAATCCGGCGCAGTCAAGAGACGGTCGCCGAAGAACGTGGAAGTGTATGACTCCCATACAGGGTAACCTCAATGGCGAGAAGTTTGCGTTGCCCGAAGTCCGCCCCGAGACAATGGCCAGAATCCCACGCTAAGGCCGTGCCGAGTCCGAAGACTGGGTATCACATGCGGCAACCCTCGTGCCTTGCAGAAGGGTCTAGAATCGCCCCTATCCACCGGAAGTAAGAAGAGGATTCCCGCAAGGCGTGCATGGGCCGCATTGAGTATAGCGCCTCCGCCCTGAATAATGGAGGTCGGAGAGGGAATGGAGGCGTTAGACGTTAGGTTTATTTCATTAGCAATTGAATGGCCATATGTACGTGAACACATAACATGCAGACTTCGCGGCACGATCGCACCGATAGCCATGACCCGATTATGCCCTTTTGTGGCGATGTATGGAGCTCGTGAGAGAGAGGAAACGGAGATCAAGATGTGGGAGAAACGCTCAGCAGACCTGGTCGGCGAACTCGATCAGGTGGGCCACAAACGCGTCGGGGGCCTCTATGAACGGGGTGTGGCCCACGCCGGGGATCTCGCGCACGAGGAGGCGCTTGAAGTGCTGCCGGAGGACCTTTCCAATCACGTCCGTCTTGACGGCCCCATCCTTCTGGCCGTAGACGAAGAGGAGCGGGAGCCCGCCCGCCGAGGCACGGTACAGCGCGCTTGGGTCCTGCTGGCGCATCAGGCCACGCAGGCGCGCCGTGGGGGTCTGCGTGAACGTCGAGCCGACCATGGCGACACGCATGAGGTAAGGCACCGCGTCGGGCTTTTCGAAGCAGCCGTTGACGAAGGTCATGGCTGCTTGGGCCTGGCCGACCGCGTCCGGCGTCAGGAGGCCCCCGACGCAGGAGTTGAGGAAATCGGTCCGGAAGGCTTCGGAGCCGACCATGGTCGGGACGCCACTGATGTAGACGAATGCGGAGACCGCGTCGGGCCCGAGGGCGGTGATGATGTCCGTGGAGATGGCGCCTGATAAGAGTGTGAGATGCTGGTTCGTAGGTTGAGAAGGAGGCACGTACCAGATGCACTCCAGCCAGCCCAGATGGGCTTGTGCAGGTTGAAACCCCTCACAACCGCGAGGAAGTCGTCGGCGTATCTTTGGGAAGCGTACGCCTCCTCCGCCTCTGGCTGACCGCTCCTAGCGTGACCGCGAGGCTCGTAAAGGACCTGTATTGGTTTTAGCCCATGCACGTCAAGCAGCAACGAAAGCCACTCACGAGGTAGTACTTCTCGAGCAGCCTCTCGTTGTGGAACAAGCCATCGAAGACGACGGCGCTGAGCGCGAATCCGGGGACGAAGATGATGGACGGCTTTGAAGGGTCGCCGGTCGCCTCAGCGTAGATCTTGGTGCCGTCGGAGGAGGTGAGGAGCTTGGCGGTGATGGGGTAGGAGCGCTTCGCGAGCTTGAACATTGTTGCGGGCGTCTTTGGGGCGTCTTTGGTGATGGTGGCTTCCTTGTCTGAGGGGCTCTGGGATGATGTGCAGGGGTCCGGGAGGGGGATGTTGAGGACGGTGCGGATGTAGGAGAAGACGGGGAGGCAGGCCAGCTTAGCGTGGAATGTAGGGATATGAGACAACAAGCTCGTGTTCAGGGTGGGCGGGGCTTGTGTTGGACTAGTGAGGATAAGATTGGGCTGCAGGCCATTCTAGATATACCTCCCGGGAGGTGCCAGCAGTACCGCCCGAGAATGGCGAGCTTATTGTTAGCACCGAGAGGGCTGCCCATTAGCCTGCGCCGCCGTATGGCTGCATTAGGCCAAAAGACAGTTGCCTTCAGTTGCACGCGCGACCGCACACCAACCCGATTCAGTGGCCTTCCGGAAGCCTCCGACCTTGATTCATGTCAATTTGCTGCGTGCCCAGTCCAAACTGTCCCTGAAACCCCGACAGCAGGCCCGAATACACCGCATGAAAAAAAGAAAAGAAAAGTTGTTGACCAAGGTTGCCAGAGCGACACAGCGGCGAGGTTCCCGCCATTGTGAGTCTCGCCGCCTCCGCTAACTCCCTCGGTCCGAGGCGCGGGGCCCACACGGGGGCGAGACACGGCGACACAGCAATACAAAGTCCCACAAGGGACAATGGCCATCCCCCACACCGACCGGGCTGTTCCGCAAGGCCAGCGGACTGGAAGCGCGGCCGATGGCAACAACCATTTTCCCTGAACTCCCGGGCAATCCCATCCTTCGACGGAAACCGTCCTAATCGGACAATGGCAGTGACGCACCCGTGGAGGCTTCTAGTCCGGCTTCCCCACGCCGCGTGGGGTTCTCCACTGATAGAAGCGCGACATGATCCGTCGCTGCTCTGGAGCTGCTGTTGATTGGACAACAATGCATTGTCAGGCCATCGTACAATGGCGCGGGCTGACATCGGTAGCCGATGCATTGGCATCGTGTTCCTGAAACAGGACCGTGGTGACGGGATTGTCGAGACGACACTGATGGCTCGCCAGTGCTCGTCCCGTCCTTTGCTCATTGTATGTCCTAGTCACACTGCGGTCAAGAATAGGGGTTATGCAGGTGTACGCAGGGAAGCCTTTTGACCTGCGGAAGCGCCGAGGTTCAGAAGCCTTGGGATAGGGGCTGCCCTTGATTCTGTCCGGCATTCCTCCGCCGATCGACAAAGAGATCATCGGTAACACCACAACCAACCCGGGCGAGCACAACTGATCCGAGGCAAACAGCAACATGCATTACCGCCTCCCTCCTTCCTACCCGCAACAAGAACGTACCAGCAACATAAGATCAATCCATCTCACCTCGTCTTCTTCGGCTCCTCCATCTCCCCTTCCCGCTGCACCTCCTTGCCCTTCTTCTCCGACGCGGCGAGTAGCTTGAGATCCTCCGTGAGCTCCTTCTTGTCATCTTGGATGCCGTCGACGGCGATCTGCCCGTACTCGTTCGCGCGCTTCCAGTCCACGCGGTAGATCCAGCGCTGCGGATGGTTAGCGAGTTCCGGAAGGGGGAGCCACAAAGGATGCGGAAAGGACGCGCAACATGGATGGTCGATGCGAGGAGAAGAGCAGAAGGAAGCTAGCACAACACACCTGATACAAGAAAACCAAGAAGACCACGTCGTCCCTAAAGCACGCCAGCCTGTGGAGCCACGGCATCTTGATGCAGAATGCGAAGAAGTCGTCCACGACCGTGCCGAGCGTTTTGTAGATCATGGCCTTAATGGGCATGTGCGCAACGCTCTTGAGCTTCCAGTTGATGATAAGCTGGGGGACGAGCTGGACCTGCGCGCGGGGTTAGCCTCGCGGTCAACCGGAACGAGAAGGGAGACGCACAAAGCCGAACATGTAGACAAAGCTGGTCAGGGTGGTGATAACAAATGAGTACCAGCCCCTGTGCGTGTCGTACATAAGCGAGTAGATCGTGTAACCCGCAAGGAGCGGGATGGCCGCGTAGGAGACCCAGCGAAAGGCGAGCGCGTCATACTCCTGCGTCTTCTTCTCGTCCTCCGAGAGCACGTGCTTGTCGGTGACCTTGATCCAGTACGGGAGGCGCGAGCCCGGGGGCGTCTCGACCAGGTTGATGTCGACTGCTTTGGTGATCTGTGAGCGGGTTCAGCATCACTCAAATAAGGGAGGGAGGCGAATCGCACCTTCCACGCCTCGATAAGCAAGCCGATGCCCTGGCTGCCCAGGATCATCCAGCTCGTCTCGACCGAGTTGTCTACGAGGTAGAGGAGGACGATGAACTGGACAAAGATATTTGTGAGGATGGTGCGGAGGGAGACGCCCGTGAACTCCTCCTTCTTCCGCCAGTGAGAGATGTCGTTCTTGAACGCGAGGAACTCGAACAGCGTGTGCAGGAGGGAGACGATAATCGTCGTCACGAGCAGGATCGGGTTGGTCTCAATCTGGATGCCCGTTAGAGGGTTATGATGCAGAGGAGGCAGAACGTGCCAGCATGCGCTTGATCTCCTCGATCTCTCCACCACCGGCAGTTGGATTCCGTGCCTGCTGGTCGAAGCCGAACCCAACACTCGCATATATCTGAAACTACACGAAGAAACACGTATTAGTCATGCTCTTCCAGCGCTTGGAGCACAACGCACCTTCATCCAGCTCATCGGGTTGAACTTGATCCTCAGCGGCAGCTCGGGCGTCGTGCTGTTCACCTCGGTCATATGTTCCCTCAGGAGCCAAAAGTCGTTCGGGTACACGATAGGGTAGTACAAGCTGCGCGCGTTTTTCTCCGGATCCAGCGTCCAGGGCGCGAGCGTGATGTACGGGTCGAGCGCGACAGGGATGCCGCGCGGCTGCACGTCGGGCGTGTCGGAAATGAGGGCTAGCGTCAGGTTCGGGTGCCAGTAGGGGACGATGATCTGCGCTTTGGGCTATCACGGGCGTCAGAGTCGAAACGATCTGGAAGGAAATGAGCATACGTCGTGCTCCTCCTCGGCCTCAGGCTGCTCTTCCTCCCCAGCAAGCAGGTTATGCTCCTTCCTGACCTTCCTCTTTGGCCAATAGCGGGTCAGAACTGTCCTATGTTAGCGCTGACGAGAAACGAGGAGAGCGAAACCCACTCTTGCGGAAGAAATACACCTCCTTGTCGTCATAATTGCGTGACTTGGGGTCAGGCGAGACGTGCGACTCGGAGGGGAGGACGTATATGTCAAGGTAGAGCGAACCGTTATTTTGCACGCTCTGTGCCGTTCCTCTTCAGCTCCCCAGGACAGATGGTTGGTAGGGAACTCGCGCACCTGCGGGATCTGCACCACCCCCTCCCACTCCTTTTCCCAGCCCCACTCGCCCCACTTGATCCCCTCCCACGTCCAGCTCGGCAGCGACTTGTCGTCCCCGTTCCCCCCGCCCCAGAAATGCCCCTCCGGGTCCGTGCTGAGGTACATGTGCACGTCCAGGGCTGTGCCGAGCGGCCAGAGCGGGCGCGCAGGGACATTCGTCGCGTTCGCTTGTACGGATGGTACGCCGTCGGCCGCGGGCGCAGGCGTGGGAGGCTTGGTGAACCCAAAGTAGCCCAGGACTGCATCATCATCATCATCACTACATCAGGACTGTTCTCAGATTGTGGGGAGAAGGCGCACCAGCTTGGGTAGCGAAGTACATGAGCGCGGCATTCATGAGCATGCGCCACATGCTCGTGCCCTCCTCCCTCGCAGGCGCGGCGGCGGCGGGTTGTGCGACCGCTGTGGGGTTGGACATCCTGCTCTGTCTGTCTACTGTATGAGCGGGCTCGGTGGTCGTCTGCCTGGATGGGCAGAGGAGACGTGAAAACAGCTCAGGGACCGCTGACGCGGAACTTCTAAGTGATTGCGAAAGGGAAGCCGGTGCGGAGTAGCCGAGCAACGTCCACGTGTGTACTGCCACTAATATTGAAAGTCCAACTTATCACCGAGACAAGGCAACCACCCATTCCTTCTTGAGGCAGGTCTAGCCCAGTCCACAAGGACAGCATGGCGTCTGCGCTGAAATGCAGTTACCCGCTTCCCTCAGCGACGGGGCGTGTATGGATTGCCGTCAGCGGCGGAACCAGACCCCTTAAGTTTACATTATCCTGGACGTCGATGAAGAAAGAGGAGGTCAAGTGGGCTGAGCAGGCGCAGGACCTCGTGTGATGTGCAGTATGTGAAAGCAGTGGGGCTCGGTGGATGCAAGATCAAGGCTCTTTACCTTGGGGGTGGAACAACCCGAGCGAGCATTGAAAGAAAACCTAGGATTCTGGGAATGAAATGAAATGAATGTGTGATTTGTTTTGATCACTTGCAACCCCAGCCAAATGCTGTGAGGTGTCCGGGGGGTCAGACTGCAGACCGCCAGGGCTTGAGACATCCGCTGGTCGCGTTGCTTGTCGATATGGCAATCTCACTTCATTCTATTCGGTCACAACTTCATGCTGCAGTAATACATGGTGATCGAGACACATTCACGCGTGAAATCACATAGAAACATTCTCTTACGCGGCATTCGTTGAACCGCCAAGGGACAATCCGCCGACGTCGGGCACTTGGTCGCCGGGGTCGATCAACTTGGTAATCTACAACTGCGTTTAGCCCCGGTTACGTTGAGCAGGCAGGTATGCCTGCCACATACCTTGCCGATCGCGATCGTTTTGCCCTCATCTCGCAATGTGAAGCGACCGAGCTGGGGATACTCATCGAACCGCTCCACGCAAACGGGAGCCGTCGTCTCGATCAGTGCGATGATTCGCTGGCCCCTCTTGGCGAACTGAGGTGGCTTCTTGGATTTTCGCCCGGTCTTCTTGTCAAAGTAGTGCAACAGTGCCTATCAGGGATTTTGTTAGGTCGGAGCGCATCACGTGGAGTGAGCAGCATGTACCGCAAGAGTGACTTCCTCGGTCAGGGTATGCACGTGCATAACCGCACTGTAACCAGCGCAGATGATGTTTCTGTTCTCCAGAATGGCGAGCTGAGCCTCGAACTGAGTGACCGCGTGCACAGGCTTGTTGGGCGATGTCAAGACGAAGCCAGGGCTGATATCCTCATCGTCCACTCCGCGCAGGCGAATTCGTACGTTGTCGCCGCTGGCCGCCTTCTCCACCTCGTCTTCGGTTTCGTCCATAATGGCAGACACTTCCACAGGCGTCTAGGAGCTCGCTATCAGCATATATCCCTCCAGCGGAGATGTTACGAACCTTGTTGGGCATAAGGACGAGACTATCGCCCTTCTTCAGCCGGCCGGACTCGATCTTGCCTACGACGACCGGTCCCATCGAATTGTATTTCTCCGAAATGGGCATCATGAGAGGTCCATTGATCTTGCGATCGGGCATTGGCATAGTATCAAGCAACTCCAACAGGGACGGGCCGCTATCGAGACTGGTCAGTGGACGGAGGGGCAGAGCACGGTTGTAAACTCACTCCCACCACGGAGAAAGCTTCTTGTCGACGCGCTCCTTGATGTTCTGCCCCGTGTAGGCAGAAACAGGGATGAACGTCACGTCGGTCTTGGGGTTGAATCCAGCGGAGCGGACGAATGGGACAAGTTTCGCGTGGATCTCCTCGTACCTGCATCGATATGTGAGCAGCTGGAGGTTTCTCGTCACGCATCACGTACCGGTCCTTGCTCCACTCTACGGTAGGATCGTCCATCTTGTTGATAACGACGATGACCCTGTTCACGCCGGCCGTCTTGACCAGCATGATATGCTCCCTTGTCTGACCTCCACGCTCGAACCCGGTCTCGAATTCGCCCTTGCGCGCAGAGATCACGAGGAGCGCAACGTCGGCTTGCGCAGCACCGGAGATCATGCTGGGCACGAACGTCTTGTGACCCGGAGCATCCAGAATGGTGTACCTGCGCGCACTCGTCTCGAAATACGCGCGACCGACCTCGACAGTTTTGCCCTGAATGAACGCATCTCAGCTGGAGCACCAAGCGAATGAAAAGTGTAACTGACCTTGGCTCGCTCTTGAGGTGTCGAATCCAACGCCCAGGAGAGATACCAGGTCTCCCGGCCAGCCTCCTTGGCCTCACGCTCGTACTTCTCCATTGTGCGCTTGTCGACCATGCCGGAGAGAAAGAGGATCTGACCGCCCATGGTCGACTTGCCAGCGTCGACGTGACCGATGAAGACGACGTTCAGATGCTCCTTGCCTGTGTGACGTGCGTGAGTGACGGAGAACAAGCGTGATGTGCTGCTTACCATCCGGGACCGCCTCCTCCTGCTTCCCATACAAATCACGCAACGTCTCCTCGTCCACCACCCGCTTGTGTTCCTGCTCGATCGCTTCGGCGTTCGTCTTCGCCTTGTCTAGCGAGAAATCAAAGTCCTTGGCGTTGGCCTGCGGGACAGGTACGGGCGCGTCCGCAGGGCGGGCAGGCGCGGGGCTCTCGGAGCGTGATTGGGATGATGGAGGAGTTGGCGCAGCAGCGGTTGCGGTTGCCCGGGGTGCAGATGGTCCATCAAGCCTGGCAGCAACCGCTGCTCCCTCAGGCTTGGCTGCGCTAGGAGCTGATTTCGCAGCTGTGGATGAAGAGCCGCCGATGTTGAGCTTGATCGTCGGTGGTGGCTTGGGCGGGTCGTCGGATGTTGCCCGCTCGACGGGAGCTGCGGGCTTCTTCCCGATGCTCAGGCTGATCGTCTTTGGCGGAAGGGGGTTTTCGACTGGTGCGAGACGCTCGACCGGTGCGGAGGGAGGCTCGGCAGGAGCATAGTTTTGCTGGGAGGGATACTGCGGTTGCTGTTGACCCGGGTAGTATGCCTGGTATTGGTTGTAGTACTGTCCGTACTGGGGCTGGGGCTGGTAGCCCTGCGCCTGGCCCTGGTATTGTTGTTGAGGAGGTGGCTGCTGCTGGAAGAACTGGCCGTGCTGCTGCTGCGCATATCCGTTCGGCTGATCGGGCTGCTGACCGTTCGGCGGCGGCTGCTGCTGCTGTTGCGGACGTTGTGGCCTGCCGAACTGGCCAGGCACGAATGAGTTCGCACCGGGGTTGAGGTAGTTGTTGCGAGACATGTTTTCCCCAGTAGAGAGTGAGAGACTGGCAGACAAGGGTCGAGGATGAGAGATGGTGGTAGGGAGGGGACGAGGAGGTGGATGTGGATTGTGCAGGGGAGAGTCGTGCTTGCAGGTGGAAACGTGACAGAGTGAAGACTCACTTTATCGCCCAGTCCGGTCAGGTTTCAATTGGTCCCGCGCCGTCATTGGTCGGGATCGCTCCCGCACAACGCAACGTCTCCTCCCTCATTCCGCCCTTGCCCCGCCCTGCTCACACCCCGGCATACATCTCCTTCCCTACCTCAAATGGCTCCCGTCGGAGTGGCCGTCGTCAAAGCCCTCTACGACTACGAAGCGCAGTCCGAAGATGAGCTGTCCGTAAAGGAGGACCAGATCCTCTATGTCCTCGACAACGCAGATCCAGAGTAAGTCGTCCAATCCCTCATCGCTCCCAGGCCAGTCGTTCAACTAATCTCGTCTTCACAGATGGTGGAAGGTACGCCACAAGACCGAGTCCTCCGAGGAGGAAGGGCCGTCCGGAGTCGTCCCTGCCACCTATGTGGAAGAAGTACGTCCCCTCCCCTCCCTCGCGCACGCCGTCACCCTCAACCTCACCCTGCTAGGTCGAACCCATCGGCATCGTCCGAGCCCTCTACGACTACGACGCCGGTGCAGAGGGAGAACTCTCCATCAAGGAGGGCGATGTGCTCATCGTGTACGAGAGAGAGGACGACTGGATCCTCGTCAAGGGCGACCAGCGGGACTCAAAGGTCGGCTTCGTCCCTGGCACATATGTGCAAGACCATAATCCAGACGATGCTCCTCCGGCGGAACCGGTGAGTGCAATCATTTGCATCCCATGATTCCCGCAGCTCATGCGCTGGTCCAAGGCATCAGCTGAGCCGGTCAGCAATTATGTGGACCCACAGGAACGTGTGCTGGCTTCGGCTGCCAAGCCAGCCGCAGCCGACAACATCGAAACCTGGCCTGTCACCGTGCGTTTATCCACTCTGTCCACTTACGATGCACTGACATGCAGGATTCTCAGGAAATTGACACCAAAGGAAAGAAGAAGAAGGGCACACTGGGCATCGGCAAGGGAAACGTCTTCTTTGCGAGCGAGTCGGACAAGGTATGTCACAGCACGCTCAACTCGCCTCCTCTATCTAACTGGCACGCAGACCCCTGTCCAGCAATGGAAGGCAGCAGATATCACGTCCGTCAGCGAGGACAAGCCCAAGCACGTCTTGCTCGTCATTGCTGGCCCAAACGCCGCCGAGCTGCACTTCAATGCCGGGTCGAAAGAGGTTGCGCAGGCAATCGTCGACAAGGCACATGCCAGCAGTGGCCTTCTCCACGCCGCCGCGTCTCCGTCTGCGCAGGCAGTCGTACCCGTGCAGGAGGAGGAACCGGAGCCGGAGGATACTTCTCCTGTAGAGGAAGTCAAGCCTAAGAAGAACGGCGTGCGCTGGGCTCCGTCCCCCACATCCCCTGTCGGCGTCTCATACCCGACTCCCGATCCGTCCGAGGGCGAGTCGGCGACGGCCATGTACGACTTTGAGGCGCAGAGCGAGGACGAGCTTACGGTGCGAGAGGGCGACGCACTTGTCGTCGTCGACCGCGTCAGCAGCGAGGACTGGTGGAAGTGTCGGAATGAACGAGGGCAGGAGGGCGTCGTTCCCAGCAGCTATGTCGAGGTGCGCGGCCTGCTACTTCTATCCTTATTCGTGAAATGGCATGCTGACGAAGGTTTTGCAAGCTCGAGTCTTCGGAGGAAGCCGCACATGCTGCTGCTGAGGCTGCGGCCGAGGAACGAGCGAGAGAAGAAGAGGCTGCTCGAGCCCAGGCTGAGGCCGAGAGCGAGGCCGAGGCTGCGGCTGCTGCCGCTCGCGCTGCGCGTGATCGTGAGATTGCGGACGAGCGGAGGCGCCAGGCTGCCGCCCAGAAGCGACGGGACGACGAAAGGAAGATGGCGGAGCAGAGGCGGGTCAAGGAGGAAGATAGGGCGCGCAGGAAGGCTGAGGAAGCGAGAGCGCTCAAGGCTGCTGAAGCGAGGTACTTTTCGCCAATTTTGCTTGTGCTTGAACTGCCGCTGATAGGTCGTTCTAGGCGGGCGGAAGAAGCTGCCCGCGCCCAGACGTCTGCCAAACGACGTGACGACGGGCGGCCCCGATCCAAGTCCGGGCAGAGCGAACGAACCAGTATGTGCACATCGCCCTTTGTCATTTTGCGCAAGGCTGACCCCAATGTGTAGAGCCTACCAACACGCGTATCTGGCACGACAAGACTGGACAGTTCAGGGTGGAAGCAGAGTTCTTGGGCTACGCCAATGGGAAACTCAAGCTCCACAAGATCAACGGGGTCATTATCGAGGTTCCATCGGAGAAGATGTCGCCGGAAGACATGGCATACGTCGATTCTGTCCTCAACCCGCGTAGGAAACCGTCAGCGCGCGCTGATTCTGACGACAACGTGCCCCTTGCCACTATCGCCGATCAGAGAAAGCAAACGGACCCTCAGGATAGACGAGCGCCAGCCAGTAGACAAGCCACTGGCCCAAAGAAGTCCAAGTTTGATTGGTTCGAGTTCTTCCTCAATGCTGGGTGCGACATCGACGACTGTACAAGATACTCGACCGCTTTCGAGCGCGACAAGATCGATGAATCTATCCTGGGCGATATCAAACCCGAGACCATGCGCGCCCTCGGTCTTCGGGAAGGAGACATCATCCGGGTTGCAAAGGCAATCGAGGACCGTCGATTCTCGACGAAGTCGCCTACAGGAAATAAAGACACTGCCGCAGCTGACGAGCAGTTGCTGCGTGACGAGGAATATGCTCGCCAACTACAAGCCGAGATCAACGGGAACGCTCGGGCCAGCCCGTCTGGCCCATCACCGCCAAACTTGTTTACCGGGCCTGGAGGTACGCTCAAGACCAACCAGCGCCGCGGGAGACCCCAGACGAAGACGAGTGCACCGCTCGCCGTGGACGTATCGTCAATCGCGTTTGCCGGTGACCGCCTCACACAGTCCCCAGCTGCGGCAAGTCCATCGCTCATCCCATCATCGTCTTCGCCTGCTCCCGTCTCGGCACAGAGGAACACCCGGCCGCTTACTCCAGCGCAGACAGGCTTCGATGACAACGCATGGGAACCCAAACCCTTGTCAAAGCCAGCAACGGCGACGCCTGCTGCGGCACCTATGATTGCTCTGACTCCGCCACCGCAGGCTCCTGTCACGGTCCCGCCCACGCCTCCTGCTTCGGCCCCGCTACCGCCACAAGCTCCTGCACCACCGGCCCCTACCTCTGTGCAGATGACCGCGGGATCTCAGATCCCCAGGCCCCAGACATCAAACGCCGCCCTCACGCCAGCACAGACAGGAGAATTCGAGCTCCTAGCGAAATTAAGTCAAATGAGGCCGCCTTCGGCGCCGGTCAACCAGATGACAGCTCCAACTTTTGTGTCGACCCCACCGCCTGCCGGCTTCCAAGCTGGCTTGGGCATGGGTTCTTCTCCGGTTCCTCTTGCGCAGCTCCAAGCACAGCAAACGGGCATGTATTTCCAGAACAATGGTCCGCGTGGGCCGCTGGCACCTGTGCCCGCGAATCAACAACTGCTCAACCCTCTGATACCCACCAACACGGGCTTCGCGGGATTCATACCCACCCGTCCTACCTCCACCCCTCTTATGCCGCAGCCAAATCTTCTCCCGCAGCCGACGGGTTATCCTTCCTTTGTCGGTGGCGTGAGGCCGCAGCCTACAGGGTTTCCCACCTTCAACGCAGGCCTCCTTCCAAACAACGGATTTCAGCCACGTAAGCATTGCCTACTAGGTCTACCTAGCCAGAACTGAATTCGGGTTTCAGAGCCCACAGGATTCAATCCGGCATTCGCGCAGATGCCACAGGGTCAGTTCACTGGTGCTCCTGTGGCGCAATTCTCCCAGCCTCCGCCTCAACCTGCTATTCCATCACAGCAAGCTCCTAATCACTCACCAGCAAGCGTCTTCGCATCTATGAAATCTGGTTCGTTTGCTGCAGGTGACGGTGATTCGCAGCCAGCAGGTCAGATAAGAGCAGCGCATCATACTGGTCCCTCACTGACCCTCGTCGCAGACAAGTATGATGCCTTGAGGTCTCCGAATGGTAAGCAGCTGAGCGTCTCATAAACGTACAAGACTGAAATCTGCATCAGGAGGATTGAATCAGCCATACCAAGGCTTCCTGACTGCGCAACCAACCGGTTTCGCGCCTAACAATGGCACTTGGAATCCTTCGGCCAATGCACCCGGCTTTGGCCAAACCGGCTTTGGCGGTTATCAGCAGCGATAAAAGATCATTAATCGTGTTACTTTTTTACTCCAATGTCTATTGTCATTTCATAAGGATACACCGGCGTCGCTACTTGCACACAGCGCAGCAACGTGACCAGACATGTTCGAAATGTGTAGAGTCTGGCGTGTGCCGCAAGATGGGTGGCAGACCATCTTTTGCACTGCTCTTACAGAGGCTGCGAGGTTGGAACACTTGGTCAGACTCGCTCCGAGGGAAGTATCGGCTCAGGAAGGGCAGGCACTTGCAAAAGAACCGCGGCCGATATGAGACGTCCGCTTCGTCAGATGTCAGCGCCGGTGCGTGCATCTGACCAGCTGATGTGTGCCATGCCCTTTCCCTCGGGTTTGCAGTAGAAGTGTTTGATCTGCTTCTGCAGGAAGTGGAGCAGCAGTGCGGTGCCAAACCCGAGAAAGATGCAGCACCCGAAAATAAATGTGCTGTAATGTGAAGGACGCGATTCATCTTCTAGGCTGACAAGCTGCCGATTAGTCGAGCGAGATACTCGATGACATAACTCTGAGAGAATCTCCGCAACCTTGTCTGCGGCAGGGTTAGAGCCAGAGATTCAAGGATGAGAAAGAAGCCAAATACCATAGTACGCGTCATTGCCCTTGACGAAGCTCCAGCCGTTGACATCAATGACCAAACTCCGCTGTTTCCCATCCGGGCCTTCACAACGCAGGACGTCGAACCCGCACACTCTTTGCCCAAAAGCCTCGCAAATCTTCCTGGCCGACTCTCGCTCGTCCTCCGTCAAGCTCGTCACAAAGCGGATTTCCTTTCCTTCCGTGTTGCGGCGCACGAAGCCGTCAACAACCGGGGATTTTCGGGTCTCGGCGTGTGTAAACTCGTATCCTACGGTGTAGACCTTCATGTCCTCGGCATTCTGGGTTGCCAGAAACTCCTCGTAGATGTAGGAACCATCCGTTCTTGGCTCACTCATGGTTGGGTCGAATTCGGAAGATTTGTTCCCCACCTAGATAACGTCAGGTGGAATCCTAGTACGGTGCAGAAGTGTGCGCACCTTTCGGAATAGCCGACGTCCGCCACCGTCCCGGTAGTATACGTAGACATTGTGATCCTCCCCGCTCACAGGCTTCTCCACATACGGCTTCTCCATGATGCGACCATCGACGATAATAGCGTTGCCATCTTCGCGCAGGTGCACATCGGACACACGGGGTAAATCGCGGAGCTTGGCGAGATCCAGGCCGATCTTATCCAAAACTTTGTTCCTCAACTCCTCTGAGAGGTGGGGCCCATCGTCGCGTGTGGCCACGAGTCGCCGGGGAGTTGGCACGCTGTTGTGGTCGAGGATAGCGAGGACGAGGCGACGATCCCATAGGAGCTCTTGGGATTCGAGGTCGTTGATTAGGACCGGGTTACGGAGCTTCGCATACTTGACTGCCTTTCGAAGGGGGAAGTTTGTAGAGAAGAAGGAGATAAGAATGTCGCACCGCGGCCAATTCTCGACTTCTGAATAGGACATGAAGGGATGACTATGGGAAGCGGCGAGTGATAAGCGTACCTTCCTCCAGAATGGTCTTGTTGCCGAATATCTGGATATCTATCGCGCCCTGGCCCCGCTGAACGAGTCGATTGAGTATTTCGCGCATTGCCTTGCTCTTTGCCTTTACGTCCATTGCGCAAATGCCGACGATGACGCTGGGGCGTGGCGGGACGGCGGATGAGAGGGAGGTGCCATCCTCGGCCCGGGGGGAGGGTGGCCTTGAGGGTGCTTTTGGGGGAGAATCGACCATGAGGAGGAGGGAGAGGAGAAGGGGAGAGTTCAATTGATGAGCCGGGGTTATGGGCGTTCAGGGATTCGGCATCAAACGTGGGCGAATGAAAGGGGACAGCCACGGAGAGTGACGTGATGTGACCCCGTGGCAGCCTTGAGGGACGCGAACCCAATCACTCGTCCACCTGCTCTAACTCGTGCTTCCGCGCTCCCGCCCCCTTTCATACTCACTTCACCGCTCACGTCCCTTTTGGCTTCTCGTCTGCCCCAATGAACGCCCACACTCGCCTCACTGTCAATGCGGTCGCCCTCATCTCCCCCGCAAACACCCCCATCATAGTACACGCATATCGGAAGCATCCCTCTCCTCTCAAATACCACTTCATCGCTCATACCGCCCTCGACATCATCGAAGAACGTCGTCAGTCCCTTTCACTTGCATCATCCAACCCTCCCTCATCCTTCCATTCCAGTCGCAAACGGCGTCGATTCCTACCTTGGTCTCCTTCACACCCTCGAAGATCAGGCAGTCTACGGATACGTCACACCCACACGCATACGAATCGTCATCTCCATCGCGCTCACAGATACCCTCGTAAGAGATGCAGACGTAATCACAGTTCGTTTTCTTACACCCGCCTCGAAATGCTCTTCTCATACAAGCCTGGTTATAGATATTCAAATCCCTTCACACCGCCTACGCCCGCTCCCTGGCCAACCCCTTCCTCCCAGCGAACCTGAACAGCGTTGCCCACTCCCTCGCCGCACCGCAACAAAACGGGGCCAGCAACCCACTCGACCCGTCCTCCCTGCTCGTGGGCAACAAGGCCCTCCAGCGCAGACTAGTAGAAATCGGTAGAGCACTCGGCGTGGATGAACATAGCTAACGTTGCCACCCCTGACGCACCGCACCGTCGTCCCTCCGTTCCCCGTGCAATCTCAACACCCCGGCCACGGACGAGCACCATGCTCAATTCTGCCCTTCCATGGCGTCTTGAGTAATGCATCATTCGGCTCTGTATAGAGCGAGCGTCCAATAGTATGCTTCGCCCTTTAATGACTCGTGCTTGGCTCCGAGCTTACAGCCCACGAGACAGATACGGGGCGAACATGTCAAGCGCGCTGGGTCTGTGCAGATACCTACGAGACGATCTCGTTTCGCTCCTTCCAGTCTTGTTGACTTCACCCGTCATACAGTATAGTAATGTCATATCAGCGCCAGACGCGTACTTAACACCTCAACATTGGAAGTCCAATCTCAGCCGTCCAAGGCAAACACCTTCGTTCCTGCAGCCGGTCTAGCCCAGTCCAGCGCTACACCAGGTACGGCTCAAGGACAGCATGGCCCTATAGTGCAGTTTGTGCGAGTGATCAAGACAAATCAAGCTTTCATTTCATTCCTACACTCCTATACTTTTTCAACGTTCGCTCAGGCTGTTCCATCCCCAAGGAAACGGCCTTTCACCTTGCGCCCACCGAGCCCCACTGCTTTCACAACTTGCACGTCACCGGGCACGAGGTCCAGCGCCTGATCGGACCACTTGACCTCCTCTCCATCGACGTCCAGGATAAGGCCTTTGATCGGCTTCTTGACGCTGATTTCCAGCGTTTCGCCATCGGCCGCCGTTTTGATGTTCAACCCTACTTCGCTTGGAGCAGGATAATGAATGTACTTGAATGGCTCGGGCCAGTTCGCGTAGCGAGCCAGCACGGTGCCGTCGGTCTCCAGTATCCGTGCAGAGATGATGATCGTCTTTGGCGCTTCGCTCAACTTGGTTCGAGTTGGCTGGCCGGGGACTTCACCCTTGTAGACCTCTGTGCTGGCGTTGGGCGCAAGCACGACGTCTTGAGTGAACGAATGCGTGAAATCCGAGTTCAAGTCAAATGCCTCCACAATGAGCTTGACTTTCTTCGGCAAGAGGGTAGAGTTGCAGCCCCAGATTTGAAGCTCGGTATTGATGACAAACTCATCCGCACTGAGGGGGTCTTTGTACGTCGTGTGGTCCTTCCTCGTCATACCAACGGTGTAGGGACGCAATTCACGAGCAACGGAGAAGAAGGCGGGCTTCGGCCGCAAGAAATAGTCCACAATCGCCCAAGACGTGCAGGGCCAGCAGTCGTTGATCTATTCAGCTGTCAGGCAGAAGCCGGGTTTCATAGACTATCTCACAAACCTGCCACACCAATGCACCGGCCGTGTGCTCCTTTCCGGGACCCTTCCAGTTCCGGCGCCACAAACGATACGCCGCCGCAAGAGTTTCAGCCTGCATCATCTGTGTGTAATACACATAGCTTTCCATGTCGAAGGCATGCTTGAAATTCTCCATCAGGTACAGCTAGAGCGGGAGGTAAGTCACCTTGTATAACAGGTAAGAAATGAAAATACTTGCCTCGAGTCGCCGCTCGAACCCGTCGGCCTTGTTGTGGTTGTTGGATGAACGAGATTGGGGGAAACGCTCAGCCGCGTCGCCGCCAAGCCAGTAATCGACCGTTCGAATATCGGGGTAGCCTTGCATGCCGAACTCTGAAACGAATCGACCAGCGAGGATATCCCAGTTGTGCCAAGGCTCTTGCGAACCGTGCCAAACGTTCCACTGATGCAGATCGCCATGCTTTTGGTCCCTGGTGTCCTTGCCGAATCCGCTGTACGGGCTGGAGCGGTGGTAGTGGGTGTCGCTCAGACGTGCAACAACTTCCGGCATCAGCTTTTCGTAGAAATGCCTAGCAGGGAAGTCGGTTTTCGTGAAGTCCTTCCTGCCGCTGTTGTCGGCATAGTCAAGATCGAGCTTGTACGCTTCAGCGAGTTGATAATCTTCGTTGTTTCCGGCTAGTTCATGTGTCAGCTATCCAGTATCGGCGTGCCATTGAGGCGGCTTACCAAAGATGACGAGAGCGGGGTGGTGCCTCAGACGCTTTACGTTGCACTCGACTTCGAGTTTCACGTTGGCCACAAGGGACTCGTAAGCCGGGTACTGCCCACAACCAAACATGAAGTCCTGCCAGACAAGGAGACCGAGCTCATCGCAAATGTCGTAGAAGACATCAGGCTCGTAGATTCCACCACCCCACACCCGGACCATATTCTGATTGCCAGCCACCATCAGCTGCAGCCAGTCTCGGTAACGCTGAGCAGTGATGTCGGTGAGGAAATTGTCGGCAGGGATCCAGTTCGAGCCGCCGCAAAAGACGGGGATGTTGTTGATCTGGAAGAAGAAGGTCATACCCTCATCGTCCTCGAGGGGCCTCTGAATGACCTCGGCCCTCCTGATGCCGATCTTCTGGGTGGTAGCATTAAGCGCAACGCCCTGAGCATCCGCAAGCTGCACCTCGACGGTGTAGATCGGCTGCTTGCCATAGCCGACGGGATACCACAGTTCGAGATCGCCCTTGGCAAACTTCCAGGAGAGCTTTCCCTTGCCGCCCTGGACCTTTGCTTCCTCGGTTTTGACAACCTTGCCCGACGGCGACTTCAGGACGAACTGAGCAGTGGCGCCGGACGCTGGGGCGCCTTCCACCTCGAAAGTCGTGGTGATGGTGGTTGTGAGGTCGCGATCGACGATCGGACTCACGCGCAGGTCAGAAATGCGCGCTGTGTACGTCTCCAACGTGATTGGGCGCCATGGTCCCACCGTCATGAGAATCGGGCCCCAATCCCAGCCGTAGTTGTACTGCGCCTTGCGGATATGGAGACGGCTTGAATCGCCGTTCCAGAGCTTCATCTTGCCGTGCTGCAGCTCCAACTCCCTTCCCTTCCTGAACGCACTTGCGAACTTGAGGTAGATCTCGTTGATACCAGCCTTAAGGTGCTTCTTCACGTCCACTCGGTAGGTCAGGAACATGTTCTCTGTCTCGAGCACGCTCTGGCCGTTGACAATGACGGTGGCGAAGGTATCCAAGCCCTCAAAGACCAGGTCGGCATGAGGCTCGCGCAGCTGTTCAGCTGTCAAGTCGAGAACAGTCTTGAATGCCCACTCGGCCTCTCCGATCCCTAGACAACATGTAAGCGATGCAATCCCAGACCGTCAAGCGAGGCTGCTCACACTGGACGTCCCACTCGTGCATTGCAATGTAGGGGTCGGGGATTTTCCCAGCCTTGAGGAGCTCGACGTGGACCGAAGTCGGGAAGGACTCGCAAGCGGTCCATTCCGTCTGAGAAGGACCGAGTTGGGCGTAGTCCCAGCCCTTGTCGACGGGGATCTTCGACGGCATTGGTTCAACTTGCTAAAATGGTGGGATTGAATACGAGGGTGGGCAGGAGAGGTAGGACGCCAGGTCATGGGACGATCCGGTGATTAATATATGTACAAGTAGGTGCATTAGTGGATAGACCTCGGTAAAGCTGGGCAATGTGACAGGGTGCCGGTGCTTGACGAAGGCGCGCGTGTTCCGCCGTGCATTGAGCCACCGCCTCCGATTGGCCCATAGCACATCATTCACGCGGAACCCTTCCGCACAACCGCCAGAATGCCCCGCCCATTCACTCCACCCCATCCTCAACCTCCACGGGCGGGAAACATGGAGGTTGCTTCAGGGCGACTCTCTCCTATTGCGCTGAAGATATGCTATTATCAGTATCTCTAGAGAATACAGTAGTCTATTGCGTGTTTAGATCCAAGCCTCAACCTCTGTCTGCAGTCGCCGCCCAAATCTCGACCATGGCTGCCAATCTCGCCGACGTGGGACGCCCGGTGGCAGACCGTCACCCGCGCCAAGAGCCAGGGTAATATCCGGGCTGACACAAGAGTTAGGAATTTCGGCTTGGTATAGGGATGCCAACACTCACTCGGCATAAAGATCGAAGTGATTTGTACCTCCGCAAGTTTCCGCATCGTCTCCTGCGCAAACAGTAGCACAAGCATCCACGCTCGCCGGAACCGCGCCATAATAGAGACCGTCAGAGCAGTAACACTCGTCTCCGGCCTCCACAGCGGCGTACGGATAGTTGAGACCCGCACAAATGTCAACGCAGACCTCCACGGTGAGCTCAGGCTCGACTGTCGTAAGATTCGCAACACTGTGGATGACTTCACCCGTGATTGAGTCGGTTGGCTCGGCGAAGCAGCCCGCGAACGTATATGCGGGCGGCGCAGCCAACTGTGTGCCTGTCGCCGTCGTGGTTGGCTGAGAGACCGTGAGGGGTACTGTCACCGTAACAGTTCCAGAAACGGACAAGGCGTCCGTCACAATAGGAACATCATCGTCCCCAAAGATCGCAATCGTGGTTGTCGTGGATGCAGATCCAGTGCTCGAAGTGGTTACAGAGGAAACTGTGGTCGTGGTGGGCGCAGATCCAGTGCTCGAAGTGGTTACGGAGGAAGTTGTGGTGCCTGTCGGGACGGTTGTGGTCATTGCAGACCCCGAAGTCACTGTCGACCTCGTGATCGAGGCCGTTGGGCTGCTGCTCAAGGTGTTGAGAGGAAGGACGACCGCGGTTAAAGCCGGCTCTCCAGGCGCGGTGGTTGGAACGGGAAGGACGTTAGATGTCAGTCCCGCAAGGCTGTTCACATGTCAGGGATAACATCCGAGGTGAAGAGGGTTGCCACTCACTTTGCGAAGAGAGTGAACCGGTAGTTACCACCACAAGTGTCTGACTCATCGCCGGTGCACGGTACGTCGCATCCATCGTCAACGGGTGATGCGCCGTTGTCGATAGTATTGCCGCAGTAGCATTCGTTGCCGTCCTCGACACCGGCCAGCACAAATCCAAGCGAGGCGCAATATGACAGGCAACCCTGAACGGTGAGAGATCCCCTGGTGCCACTGAAGACTCCCGTCAGACCCCGGAGGTCGGGATTTCCAAGCTGCGGTTCGGAATAGCAGCCGATCTCGACAAACGTGACTGCGCTGCTGCTGGGTGTAGAGGCGCTTGTAGAGGTCGTAGGCGGGGTCATGACTGTGGTTGTTGAAACTGGAGGAGATGGTGGGGGCAGCGGAGCGGGTCCAGGGCCGCCCGCAGACCCTCCTGCCCCTCCATTACCTCCAGTTCCAGCCGTCCCTCCAGTGCCGCCAGTGCTTCCTGTACCTCCGGCGCCGCCGGCACCACCCATGCCTCCAGTGCCGCCGGTGGCACCAGTGAACCCAGACCCGCCAGGCGGAGCACCGCCACCTCCGGAACCGCCGTTTTCTCCTCCATTTGGGGGAGCACCAGATCCTCCGGACCCGCCGAAGCCGCCCCCATCAGGTGCCCCACCAGAGCTGCCCCCGCCAGAGCCACCCCCGCCAGAGCCGCCCCCACTGGAACCGGCTCCACCAGAGCCGCCCCCGCCAGAGGAGTTGAGACTGAAAAGGTGATACGTCTTAAGTCATAGGATGCAGGGTGCGACGCAGAGACTCACTTGAAAATCCTCACGTAGCCGGCGGGAACTGATGTGGGATCGTCGGTTGTGATCAATTCAGAGCCATCGATGTTGTTGCTACAAATGCAGAAAATGCCACCATCTGCGGAGGCGGAGTATGTGAATCCGGCATTCGCACAGACAGATTCACAATCGCCATCAGGGTCGGTTGATAGGAATGTCTGAGATGCGACCGTTGCGGGAGCAAGAGCAGGAATTGGTGCAAAGCCGATGTTAGATCCGCTACGTTCGAGAATCAGGACCCGATGCTCGCGTGCAGATCACGCGTACTTACGAAACAGAGGGGCAAAGAGCGCGCTTACCCAGCGTCAGCGCTGAAGCCGAGGGAAATCCACCGATAGCCAGCAGCGAAGAAGCGATTAACGAAAGCATAACGAAAGCGAACGGAAATATCAGCAGCAAAGACAGACGGCCGACGGATGTCAGATAGGTGAACGAGTCGAGAAAGCTTGCGATGTTTGTAAACAAACATGATGGAGACCCTTTATACCGAGTAGCAGAGGGGAAGCACCGGAAAGGCAGGCCAGCCAACAGAGGTAACCCTTTCGCAGAAATATCGCGCCGGGCAAGCGCTATTAACCAACTCCAGAGAGTATGACCTCACGACCAGTTTGCTCGATCAGGAGATGGACGCGACAAGTAACGTGGCATAATACGTCACGCCTGTCAATTCTCTCAAACTGCACGGCGGACGGGTGTATGCGCGGACGGCTTGCTGAACGTAGCGCAAGAACGCCAGGACAAAGTGAGGGCATGTCAGTTGCTTCCGGTCGAGAAGTGACGAAACACCGCGGGACCAACTCGTTCCATAATAACGCAGTTGGTCGCCCCTATCGTTTGCCGTAGGCGGTGGCTTTGTACGGGTTGAGGACTCCGGTTGCCGGATGTGGACCTTTCGCCCTGTGCGCTTGTCCCCTAGCTCGCTGCGCCCCGTAGCATTCCCAACGTGGTGCAGCATAGCAAATACTAGAGTGTTGTACACTTTCCTACAGACTTCGCAAATTCATAATATTTTTGTTACTTGACTATTAATCCTGGTAGAAAGCGTACAAATCAGGGTCCAACGTCCCCGTGTCGAAATGAGCTCCGTGTTTGCTCCCGTCCGGATGCTGGGCCATGTTACAATTTCTATTACTACGGTTGCTACTATTTTGTAATTGGCATAGTTCCTTACTTTTACTACAGAAAATGTACAAATCCCGCTAGGGTCTTGCAGATCTGCGTCCAGAATGCGCCACTCTGCGCGATGCGGCGAGAGGGCCAATCCTCTTCATGAGGTACAATGAGAAATACTTCCATTTACCATTTTGGGAACGGAGGCATATGTTATATGGCGACTTGAAAGGGAGAGTAATTTGTTACAGTCCCTCTTACTTGTGGTCCGTGGGCAATAGGTGATCCAGCGCAACTTTGATTGGACCACTTGAAAAACTGTTCAAAATACGCGCTATCTGTTTTCTTTGACGGCTCGACAGATCTTCGCTATTACGTGTTATCTTGTCACCTTCACAGATCGGTACAATCAGTAATCGTTTTCACTTCAATGGCGCGGTATATTCGCAAAACGATGTCGGAGAAATGGCCAATGCGCACCCACTGTTTCGCCGTTTCCAAGGAGCATTCATGGCAGAATAAGTCTTAGCGGCGGGCTTACGGGCAAATTCCTCGGGCTGATTCGCATTGTTGAACGGACCAAGGTGAAACAGAGCGGTGAATATCAGAGGACGGGTCGTCTTGGCGCGATGTGCTTGACGCCGGAGAAACTCCTACGAGACGACCCAGGGACTCAGGCGTCGCAGTTTTATCTCTCTGAATAGTCTGGGCCCGTCATACCAGACAGGGTTGCTTGTCAATACGCGCCAAGGGTGCTGTCCGAGGATAACCCGCAGGACACAGGAGCCGAGCCAGGGTCATCTATTCCGGCCGCTCCCGAGTAGCGTAATTTTGCTCGAGTTCGATTGCTCAGTTCCCATGCCGCTTCGAGGTGCCTTTCGGCTGCCCGCGCCGAATGGTGCCTTGTTGATGCGCTTATGGCTGTTCATCAGCACATGGCGGAATCCCGGCAAAACCCCCAGCCGATAGATGACGTTGGGGAAGCTTGGACAAAACTGTAGTCGTGAGGCAAACAATCGATCTTCCGTTGAGTTTGGAAACTATGCAATTGATGGCAATTCTCGAAATAGAACTTGCGAAATGATTGAGTTTGAGCTGGCTTGGCGGTCCGACGCCCGATTGGCCTGTAGCTCAATGGCTGTCGGCCAAATACGGCGAGAGCCGCTGGGGTCCTCCGAAGAAGATGTGACGCACATGTCGTTCCTTGTCTTCTTGGGCCTTGCCCCAATGTCACATGGAGATTAAAAATGGCGCAGAAGAGTCGCGATCGTTCCCCGCGCCGGTCGCCCCACATCACCCCTATTCGAGTTTTGTTACTGGATGGCACTAATTCTGGTCAGGCGATACCAAAGTACAGATCTGCGTGCGAGTAGGACGGATCATAGAAATCAGCGCATACATCGTTCCCGCTGGGGATTTGCTCTGCACACGATCTGATCCGGGCAGACAGGATCTTCCGAGGTTGTGTGGCTTGGTGATAGTGTGATAGGGGCGGGTTAGCCGGACGGGCCGTCTTGTGCGGGTTAACGGAGGTGACACTCATGACGTTCTTGAAACCTCGAAAGATCGGGCGGAGCCTCGTCGGGGAATACCCCACATTCCATCACAGGGCACATTCATTCGGGTCCGTTGCACGTTTTTGACAGGTATCAACGCGGGGTGATAGATACCGGATTGCCCTACCCGACAAATCTCCGCGGGGTCTCCACACCTCATTCGGCTGGGGCCCCGCGCGTAACTGAATGACCCTGATGGCTACATGTGGTTCTTTGCCCGCATCTTCTCTTCTTCTTTGCCCTCTTTGCCGTTTTCCGCTGGGCATAGCAGCGCTTTATCGCATGGCTTCGCCCCAAACGGCAAAACACAATCGACTACTGCCCACCGCATCCCAGCCAATTGGCTGAAGTTCCGTACTGTGGCGGGTGCCTGCCTTGATCTTTCCGAACTTTCTCCCGAATTCCCTCCCCTGTTCCCCGTCTATAAAACCAGCACGCTCAATCGAATCGCTAAGACTTGTGTCGGTCCAGCAGCCCTCCCCTGGCAGCCTAATCGTCCCCGTACTGCTCCCCAGTTCGCCCACCTGCCACGATGGCTAACCTCGACACCTCCGACAAGGTGTTCTACGACGAGCACAAGGTCGACGCTGATTCAACGGAGAAATCCCTCGATGGACAGGAATCGCCTGTGCACAATGAACACGCAGATATGACAGAGACCGAGAGGCTCAAGGTCCGAAACGCGCGCTTTGCAACCGCGGTTAGGAATTCGCCCATCAAGCAGTGGTCCAAGGAGTCGGTCCACCTGTACTTCGCATGTTTCGTATCCTTGTAAGTCACGACCTCATCAATACGATCAACGACCATTCTGACGTTGAGGTTTCTCTCTGCTAGCTTGTGCGCTTGCGCCAACGGCTACGATGGGTCCCTTTTCAGCGGTCTGAGCCCCATGCCGGTTAGTCAGTTCACTAGTGGAGTGATAGAAGTAATTTCTCACCACTTGGTGTCTACAGTACTATCAAAGCTTTTTCCAGTCCGGAACTGTCGGCAATAAGGTCTCTTTGATCTTCTCCATGTACACTGTCGGTTCCATGATCGGTGCCTTCAGCGCCGGCCCGATTGCCGATCGCTTCGGGCGTCGTGTCGGCATGTTCGTCGGCGGCGTCGTCATCATTACCGGCATGGCCCTTACTGCGAGCGCGCCCTCCATTAATCAGCTCGTGGGAGGGTGAGTAGATCTTGCTGCCAGTTTATTTGAGGAAGCTCATGTCCCTTCTCTTTAACAGCCGCTTTGTCCTTGGCTGGGGCATTTCCATCATGACTGTCGCCGCACCTGCCTACTGTGTTGAAATTGCTCCCCCTCACTGGCGCGGCAAGATGGTCGGCACTTACAACTGCGGCTGGTTCGGAGGATCCATTCCTGCAGCTGCCATCAGTATGTGGAAGCTATTCACATACTTGATCTTTGACTCACTCAACTTCTGCAGCTTTCGGTTGTCTGTACATCAACAGCGACTGGTCGTGGCGTATCCCGATGATCTTCCAGGGCGTTCCCTCCATGTTCGTGCTCGTCGGCGTATGGTTCATTCCGGAATCGCCTCGCTGGCTGATGCAGAATAACCGCCAAGAGGAGGCTCGTGCTTTCCTCGTCAAGTATCACGGCAACAACGATACCAACTCCGAGATTGTTCACTTGGAGTGGGCGGAATTCACGGAGAACATCCAATTCAATGCCTCGGATAAGCGCTGGTGGGACTACAGGGTAAGCCTGCCTGATTCGGCCGACCATGTTAGTCGAATCGCCTAACATGTTTATCAGGCGCTGTTTGCTACCAACAACGCTCGATACCGGTTCCTGATGGTCATGCTGATCTCCGTCTTCGGTCAGTTCTCTGGAAAGTGAGAGCTTATCACGTCGCTGTTTTGTGCATGGTCTGATCTGTTGCTGCCCTTCACAGTGGTCTCGGCTACTTCAACAATGTCATCTACGCCAACCTTGGCTACACATCCCCTGCTATCCAGCTTGGCTTGAACCTTGCTGGTTCGTGCGGCTCCGCTGTCATCGGTCTCACCGCTGGTTAGTCCTTTGAACATGGTCTTGACGCTGACGCTGACAATGTCATTCAACTAGCTTCCTTCACCGACAGGTTGCCTCGCGTCAGGACTCTGGCTATCGGTACTCTTGTCTGCGCTATCCTCCTTGCAATCAACGCCGGCTGCAACACGGTGTGGGCTAACACACCTACCGATGCCAACGGCAACGCCATTGACCCTCCTATCCGGATCGCTCAGCTTGGTCTCGCCGCCTACTTCCTGTTCGGCTTCGTGTACACCTTCGCCTACACACCATTGCAAGGCGTTTACCCGACCGAGAACTTGGAGAACACTGCCCGTGCTAAGGGTCTTGCTCTGTCTGGTGTCTTGGTCAACCTGATTGGCTTCATTAACACGTATGCCGGCCCCATCGCCCTTCAGAACATCAAGAACAACTACACGTACGTGTTCGTTGGTTGGGACATCATCGAGGCCATCATCTGGGCCCTTTGTGGTGTTGAGACCCAAGGCCGCACCCTCGAGGAGCTCGACGAGATCTACAACCAGTGAGTTCCTCACACTATCACACGGTAGCAGTGCTGACGACGAGCATTTCAGGAAGTACCCGCCGTTCGCGTCCCGTCGCTACTCGGCTGAGGTGGCCGTTCTCAAGGACGGGCATGCCGAAAGTCAGTCCCCTGTGTCTGCTATCTACGCTATGTGCTGACAAAGCTCCATAACAGTCGTTCGAGATATCTAAGGGTTTTGGTTGTTGTACAGGTATGGTTACGAGATATGATCATAAAAGCGCGTGGACAGTGTCACCGTCCAACGCTACGTGTCTTGATGAGTCGATGATCGGTTTCACTGCGAATGGCTACACTGTATATATACTGCTAGTGTCGCCTACGTTGTTGGACTATGACAATTGTTCTGCATTATGGACCTTGCGAGAGCTTTGAGGGCAGCGACTCGTACGGGAGAACGCACCGGCGGCGCTGCAGTGGCCAGCAAAGCAGCTTCTACCAGGTGGAAAAAATCCGCTGGTATCCGATCGAGGAACCACGCCGTACCCTCCTTTGGGCCGTCTACGCCACTCGAATGAGCAGGCCACGAGGGCGATAAGGGAGTATCATCCACACTGAGATAGTACCTGTGGTGTTGACGGAAGCAGGACTTCCTATCAAAATGGTGTTCTCTGCGCTTCATGACGATCCTTATCATTCAGGCCCAGTTGTTGCAACAAGCTTTGCGCAAAGCGTTCCAACATGCCAGGGCCGTTGCCAGGGCTACCAAGACCAAATGGCGCACGGTGACCTGATTTTCAGTCACGCCGTGGCTCGTGCAATGTGACGTGCAAGTCAGGCAATACTGTACAGTAACCTGCGATAGCGTAACCGGGAATCCTCGGGAATGTTGGCCAGTTGATATGAATCGAAACTTTGTCGGGAGCTATGTGACCCACGTGATGATTTACATCCGACCACGTGCCTTCCAACATCGACGCTCCCTTTGACGAGCTTGCCCAGACGCGTCCCTCAGGGCCCTCTCACCTCTCTCTCAACCACCACCTTTCGTACAGAAGCCGCAACCTGCACTGTGCCTGCATCCATCAAACTTCAACAATACCAATCATGTCTGCCTCCTGCACTCCTTCCGCTACTCCCTCTCCCCATGTCGAGCCTCTTCACCATCCCGAGCAGGCTGCCCTCCAACCTCGCAAGGAGCCGCTGTCGAACGTCACCAACAAGGTCGACAGCCAGGCCGAGCAAGTCTCTCTCGGTCAGAAGGCTCTGTTGGCGAAGAGGATGGCAAAGCACAAGTATGCATTGCACACTCTCTCCCCATATGCCCACAGCTGACCAATGCATAGCAACCCCAAAATGATCTCGCCCACCGACAACTTCATGACGCCAGTCTCGGCCAAGCTGTCTCAGGTCAAGAAGAAGCACTTCGCAAAGTGAGCCCTATGTCCAATAGATTATAATTTTGTTTCTAACAGATATGAAGGGGCAAGCCGACGGATCTGGCGAACAAGTTCAGCATGATCGCGCAGTCGCCCACCACGGAGACGTCCTCGGACGGCGAGCCGACTCCCCAGCTCAACCTGGACGGCAGCGACAAGGGGGAAATTGACTTCTAAGGGGGGACTGGCTCTTCTGATGTTTTGGACTGTTTTTGTTTCCCCTGTGTCTGTTGTCTATCGGTGTACGATGAGATGTGCCATGCGGTCCTTGTGTCTGTTGGTTTATGTACGACTATCACCCAATTCCCTCGCATGGCATATCCCCCGCATCACACAATCTATGCACGACTCCTGTTACGAAATGAAAAAGCGCGTTTCTGCTGCGGGCAGTGAATCCATTCGATGCACAGTCGGGATGACAATCGAGACACAGAGAACGAGAGAGACACAAACGACGAGAGACAGCGACGACGGCAGAGACAGGACAGAGAAACACAGAAGGCGAGAGACAGGTCAACGCGCCAGACACAGACAACGAGAGAGAGACACGACGAGAGACGCAGAGCGGCAGAGGCATGGCGACGACAGAGACACGGTGACGATAGAGACATAGCACGACAGAGACACGTCTAGGATGCTGGTATCCAGGCGTGGGCGGGGCGGTCAAGTCCCTCACACAGTTCCACTTGCCGTTCCTTCCTCGTCCGCGAGCACCTTGTGACCTTGGGTGTCGTCAACCATGCACAAGGCTGACTGTGTTCAGCAACTACACGTCGAGCTCCGGATTACCAATGATTACATTGTACGAGACCGTCACCCATGGCACGGCACCTACTGCAAGTTGACAAATGCACCTCCATCCACCAATACGGACGCTCCTGTCACTATCCATCCTCTCAATACGTACTCCACACGCGATGTATGCAAAATACATACCATACTGTGCCATGGTGGACAACAAGAATATGGTGGGGCCGGCCATATCCTCCGGCCTCCCTAACCGGCCCAGCGGGATCCGGCCCTCCATGTACCGCCGCTTCTCCGGTCGCGACAGGTCGGCTGCATTGATCGGGGTTTCGATCGTCCCTGGGAGTACGGAGTTACCTGAACTTGCGTTAGCGGTGTTTGGAAAGAACATGCGCATGCGCACATCGGATGTTGTATGGGGCGAGGGAGATCGCACAGCTCTCCATGAGACTCTTCACACCCGCCTTCGTCGGCGTGTAATGCCTAAATTCTCAATGAGTCCTATACGATGGTCTAGCAAATCGTACGAACGCTTGCTGGCCACCGCCCACTAGCGCCGATATTGACGACACGGCGACGATCGACCCTCCCTGCGGTATCTGCTCCTTCATCTGTCTTGCACAAGCTGGCACAACCTGTCAGCCAACATCGTAGTGCTCCAAGAGAGGACATGCCTTGCACGACGTAGAATGCTCCGTCGAGGTTGACGCTCCGGGTGAGGTTCCAGACGTCGTGCGGGATGTCGAGAAAGGCGTAAAAGGGGCAGATCCCTGCCATCGCCAGTACAGTAAATTGTGGGCTGAACTGCCGTTCGGGAGACACGCTGCGCACCAGCATTAGACACGAGGCAATCTATTCTTCCCAGTGCTTGGACCGTATCCTCAACAATCTGTCATGGACGCTCATTGGCACTAATATTGGTCAGAGCGTGCCGCAGGGACGTACCCTGATAGCGGTCCCGGGATCGCTGATATCCCCACCAACCAGGAGCGTCTTCCTCGTCGGGTCGATCTCCCCAATCTCCCTGACCAGCTCCTGAGCGTCTCTGGACGTCTGCTCGTTCCCCAAATGGTGCAGGACGAGGTGTGCGCCTTGTCGAGCGCACCCGAGCGCGATCCCTTTGCCGATTCCCTGCGACGAGCCGGTGATGACCACGACCTGGTCCCGGAGCAGGCCGAAGGAGGTGGCGTTGAAGTCCGGTCCTGGCATGCTCGTGGATGATCAAGGGAGATTGGAGAAGGACGAGCAGGAATCAGCAAGGATGGATCGATCGCACGTTGTTCCAGGCAGGGAGTAGGTGCTCAAATCGTGCTGTGGCGGGTGCCGGACCAAAGATGCGCCGGGGAGATTCACGCCTGGGGCAGTGCGACGTCGGCGTAATTTGGACGTGTTTGCTGGGGTGCTGCGGCATGCCCGGTGCAAAGTTGGGGTGCGAATGGGCGATTCATGTTGCGAGGGCGTGGTACTTAACAGACGGCTCTTGCAGTAGGACAGACAATGAATGTCCCCAGCCGTTGGACGCACTCTCTTGGTAGGCTAATCCTCTGAAACACTCGCTTCAAAATAATTCCGAGTTTGGCAAACGGCATCGACATTATGCACATTTCCTCAATTCACTAAACAACTCGTATGATCTCGTACTCGCAATTCGGACAGATATGGAAGTGTATTTCGGGGCAAGGAGCGGAAATGGGAAGTGCTGCACAGTTGGGGCGAAAATGGAATCCGGGCCGGAATCAGAGGGAACCCCACGTGAACGTATGCACTCCCCCGCTGTCGCAGGAAACCGGGGTACCCAGGGACCACTCCCCGCACCGACACTCTGCCGCGGCTACCGCACGCCTACTACCCATCGCCCTCTCGTCCTCCTCTTGTTCTCTCTCCTGGCCGCTACATATCCCTGGGGAAGAACATCTCTGAGGTATCATGCCGGCGGACAGGCGTAGGAGAAGCATACTGCCCGAGGAGTCGGAGCATCGCCCAATGAGCTCCACGTGCGTACTCGCTTCCACTCCCACCGACCGTAAGCGCTGACTGACATTCTGTGGTGATCTCACAGCTGTCTTGCCTGCGTGCGTCCTTGTTCCTTCTGTCATTGCCCTGTGACATGCTCACACCGTTCTGCAGCGACAACGAAAGGTCAAGTGCGACTCGGGCAAACCGTTATGTGGCAACTGCGTCCAAGCTGGCGCCACGGACTGCGTGTACAAGTGCGCTTTCCGCTCCCGTCCCCCCTTCCCATTCTGACCAAAAGCTGCAGAGAACGACAAAAGCCAGGACTCAAGCCCGGCATCGGCACGGCGCTCGTGGATAGGGTTGCGTGCGTTCCACTTCTGTCTTGTTCGCTTCGTCCCTGAACTGATGGATGATCGGCATCAGCGCGCTCGAGTCGGCGCTTGTGCATCAAGCCAACCGGATCGACAAGGTCTACGGCCTGTTGGATCAAAAGCCTACTCCACCCGCGTCCGTCAGCTCTCCCTCCGGAGCACAAAACAGCGCCGGCTCCCCGAGCGTAGCTTACCCGTCCGCTGTCACGCCCGTCCCCTCCGCCCCATCGCAGAGCATGGACGTCTCGCATCCTGTTATGGGCACGCCCCGCGCGGACTCGACCTCTATATACCCCCCAAACCACCTCACCCCCAACATGGTCGTCGACAGCCGGCTGAGCCACGAGTCCCCCATGTCGACCTCCTCTTTCTCCGACCACACGGATTTGCCGCCTCATGATCTCGTTGTACACCTGTAAGCGCTTCTCATCCAGATACATAGGGTTAGCCTCTGACGTCTCGGTAGCATCGACCTGTATTACGACCATGTCGCTCCCTTCGCCCCCTTCCTCCTCCGCGACCACCCCTACCTGCATCAAGACATAGAGATGAATGGGACCATCCAGCAGCGCAGCTGGCCCGTGACCGTCTACGCAATGGTCGCCGTCTCGCTCCGGTTCTCGACGGATGCGCGCTGGCAGCTGCCCGGTTTCCTCACAAAGGAGCAGTACTACAAGATGGCCAAGCAGCGCGTCGTCATGCACTCGATCGAGAGCACCTCCTTCCAGTCCGTGCAGGCGCTCGCCATCATCGCCCTCGACACGATCGGGACCGGGGCAGGACCGAGTGCGTGGGGCGTGCTGGCCCTGTTGACAAGGAGCGTGATGCACCTGGGGCTGCAGACTGAGGATGATCTGGGTGCACAGACCAAGACAGCGCCGCTCAATCGAGTGTCGTTGCTCAAGAGCCCAAGGAACTTTAGGGAGGAAGAGGCGAGGAGGCGGCTGTTTTGGGTTATATACGTTCTTGGTGCGCAGACCTAAACACGTAGGAAGGGCATATACTGATTCATCGCTGCAGACCGATGGGCAAGCGTGTCGACTGGATGGGATTTCGCTCTGAGCGATCAGCAGATAACGCGAAATCTGCCTTGCCGAGAAGACCTTTGGCCAGGGGATGTATGTGCTCTCCTTTCCCTTGTGCGTCCATAGTTAAACCATGACAGCAGACTCGCGTACAAACCCGCGAGTTCCGATCACCGTTATTCGACGATGGCTTGATGCACGAAGAAGCTTTTTTGGATCCATTAGCGTATCTCGTCGAGATCGCTGATCTGCTGGGACGCGTGCATCAGCTCCAGCGGCACCCGCTGAACCCTCTGAGCGAGGTCGAGGTCACTCATTTCTACGAGCGTACTCGCACGCTGGATGCTGCTGTCCGAAGATGGTACTGTCGATTACCGCTCGAGATCTCCTCGCCAGCAAGGATCGACTCTCACCCCATGATCGTGCTTGTACAAGCGATGTATCACGCGACGCTGATCAAGCTGCAATCAATGGTCGCCCATCCCCCGGATATTTCTTCCTACATGCAACCGGACACAGAGGCAGGGCACGCAATAGTCCAGTCGGCAAAGCAGCTGGCGTTGCTGGCGCGCTGTGTAACGCAGAGCCCCATGGAGATACCCCATACTAGTCCGTTCTTGGCTTGGTGCTTGTGGGTAGGAGGAAGGGTCATCTTCAGTACGCCGGCTCCTGAGTTGCATTGCGTCGAACCTAACGCCTCTATGCCAGTGGAAGCTTATCATACGGCCTCTCAAGTGGATGCTGCAATACACGATATCGTGCAGGCTTTGGATATATCAGGGAGATATTGGGATGTGGGACGTACGTATATCTCCGCCCCTGCCCGTGGCTTGGATGGGATGCTAAGGGACTTAACAGGCCGATACGCGTCCCTGCTGAAAAAGGCTATCGACAAGATGCAAGACCACAACCCCTTCACCGCGGGGGCAAGCCAGTCAAGAAGTCGTGCGACGGCGATATCGGCGCTGTTGGATCTCCGCCGGACTGCATTCGGCGCCGAGATGGCTGTTCCGACAAGTGGCACCCAAACGCCCGCCAACCCAGTCGCTGTGCAACAGCCCAACGACGATTATACCAAAATTTTGGACGGCATGCTGTCGAATTGGGCTGATCAGCAGAACGTGCTGGATTTGCAATGGTTCGAGATGCCGAATGTGGTCATGTAAGCTTTCATGGGGTCATGTAAGCTTGCATGGTCATGTAAGCTTTCTTTATGGAGGTGGATCTGAGCTTTCTTCGGGATTCGGGAGCCGCTGTTGTAAGAATGCTCTCGTGTGTTATGTTGGACTTCGGAAATGAATTTCATGAGCGACTCGGTGCAGGAAGGTCTAGTCTGTGAGGCTGGGCCGAGATCCATTCCTACTCAGCCAACAGCCAGCAGGCGGGTGTTCGTCACGATGATTACTCAATGTTCGGCTGGCAACTTTGATAATAAATCTCAACAATTAGGAACACAATCTCTAAGCGTGTAGTTGATATTATTAACTGTGCCTGGAATAAGAAGACAAAAGTGGGCCACAACGGGGCAATAACTTCCAGCAGACAATGCCTTGACCGCCGAATAATAGACTCTATAAAACGCATACAAGCCCGTCGAACTTTTCTTCATACAAAAAGTAATGAAAATGAATGGTACAGTACTCTTTTTGTTGCTTTGCCACTACCAAATGTACCAAATCACCCGAAGGTCCACGTCAAGCAAGCTGGCTCGTCTGTGCACCAACTCGCGCCACGCGAACAGGACCCGATCCGAGTCGAGGTTAAGAAGCGCGACGATCGGGGAAGATGCAGGATCCCGTCTTCCGATGATGTCATTCCCACGTCGCCGACTTTCTTGACTCCATACAGGCCCCGACCGCATATACCAATGAGCGGGTTCTCAAATTCGCTGTCTTGAGTTGTCACTCCTACCCAGATTCATCTACAAGCAACAACCATGGCTTCCATCGTCAGTGCTGCCGCAACCGCCGCTCACAGCGCCATCGCATCGCTCGTCTCTCAAATCAAGCCCGGCGCGCAGCTGCCTGCCGCTGGCGTCAAGGAGGATGATCCTACGAAGCCCTTCTCTTTGGCTGGAAAAGTGGCCACGGGCACGCACATCCTCGTCACTGTTCCCGCTGCCTTTAGTCCCACGTGCTCAAACCAGGTGGGGTGAAATACGCATGCCGAGCACGGCTTGGTAACATATATGCGCGTGTCTAGGTTCCGGGCTACATCGAGAAGTACCCCGAGCTCGAGGCCAAGGGTGTGCAGGACGTCTGGGTGATCGGTGTGAACGACGTGTTTGTGATGGAAGCTTGGAAGCAGAAGCTGGCCACGGCGCGTTCCGGCGGTACGCGTAAGCCTTTGTCTCTGTTTATGAGCCACGGCCGGGTTAGCTAATCATGTTTCAAAACACCAGTTGTTCACTTTGTAAGCGGCCTTCATGTGAGTCAGGGACGAGAGCTGAATGGCGCCCCTTACAGATCGCCGATGACACCGGCGCGTTTGCGTCGGCGCTCGGTCTGATATTTGATGCCACTCCCCTGCTCGGCGGACCCCGGCTCAAGGTGAGCACTGTCATGTTTTGGTGCAGTGTCTGGATTTCTGACTAATCGGTCTGTGCGATAGCGCGCTGTCCTGATTGTCAAGGGCGGCAAGGTGGAGGATGTTATTGTCGAGGAAGACCCGTCCAAGGTGACGGTGACCTCTGTGGATAACCTTCTGAGCAAGCTGTGAGGAGTGTGCCTTGAAGGCGCAGCGATTGTGAGAAGGATCGATAGCCAGTGTAACGTAAAACAATCAGGAATGAGATGCAACAGTGTGAATTTTACAGACACGCAGTACAGCCAAGAAATGCACGTTTCATTCGCGTTTTAGGGATGGAATGTGCGCAGCGAGCTGGCTAGGGCCGCAGCGAGGGAAGGAACGGCACGGCGGCGAGGATACCGGCGAGCAAATCTGCGAGACCCGGTGCGACGCAAACTGCGGCGCCGCGGGAGGCCCGGAGATGATCGGGCAGACCGGTGCCGACATGGCGCAGTAGGACGGTTATGTTTTATCCACGTTTGGGGTTATGGGTGTTGTGATAATGCAAGGTCGAAACTGTCGGGAATGGTGTCGGTGAAGACGAGAATTGTTGCAGGAAAGGGACAATGGTATGATTGGCTGTGCGGGCGCCGGATTGGCGGCGGAATGGCTTGCAAAGAAGGAGGACGCACATGACATCAGCGGCCCCTTCAGGGCGCCGACCTCTCCCCCGTCACATCCCGCCCAACCGCGCTCTATTAGACCACACACAGTCGCGGCCAAGACCGTCCAAGCCGACTTTGCACTCGTCCGCACTCGTTGTCACCGCCCCCTTCTCTCCCCCTCCTCATTCTTATAATCACACTGTACGACGTCGACCCCGTGCATCCGATCCGATCCACATACCCGACACCCCGCCTCCACACAACCCCCAACCTTGTTCCACGTCCGCCATGACCAGCTTCTTCAGCAACATCCTCCCCACAGGCCTGCACATACCATCCCTCCCTAATCCGATCGCATTCCTCACAAAGCAAGAGGAGGTGCCACCAGAACAGACACAGACAGAGTCGACCAAACTCCAGCTCGACATCCCAGTCCGGCAACCGCAGCAGCCGCATGGGGAACAACAACTTCACGCACAGACTCACGACAATCACGAACACGCGGTCTCCGACAGCGAGCTCCATGAGGATCACGGGACGCGAAAGAAAAAGCAGCCTAGCGAGGTCCGCATCTTACTTAGACTGCCTTTGCTTGACCTGTTCTCATCGCGTTTCAACAGACATTCATCATCGTGCGACCGCCGCCGGCGAAAAACAACCATCCTTTGAATCTTCAGATCCAGCTCATCCCGCCCAACCTGCAAAAGGAAAAGCCGCAGCGCCGAAGCGTCGAGCTATCACGAGACGAGGTGCAAACGCCAACGACGCCAGAAAGCGCCGCATCCGCTTTATCTGGTAACAGCCTAGCTCGTCGCCCGTCAATTCGCTCAGACCGCAGCGCGTCCCTCTACTCCTTTGCCACCAGTTCCGTCACATCCTTGGCTTCAACCGTCAGCGGCCGACGCGTCGTGCCGTTGTACAGTGCGTGTCCCCCAAAGCGAAAGCGCGCGTGCTATGTTGACTGACGAGCCGGTTCTAGATCTCTCGGCACATAATGTCATGCAGAATACGGTGGTAGATGCGGGCACGGACGCCAAGGTGGCCAAGTTCTTGAAGAAGGGACTCGATGTCGCCCAGGTTGCTTATCTCGAGCCCATCGAGTTCTGGGAGCGCTTCTCCGAGGACCTCCTCGATCGGAGAATGACTCGGTCCGACAACAGCCACCCGTCGCAGATAGAACCCATCGATGAATATACCCCGCGGAACTCCTTCTCCCAGGAACGGCACTCACGAGCGATCTATGCCAGCCCGCAACCCGAGCTGCTCGCGCCGCCCAAGCCAGAGCAAAAGAAGCAGAAGAAACAGTTTGGCAAGCTGTTCAAGCGCAGGAACGAATCTATTTCCGAGCTCTCTGCGGTCCAGCCGCCTCCGTCGCCCGCACGGTCAGAGACTCTCATGGCCTCGCCGTCGATGTCAACTATGGATCAACAGCTGCTTACGCCCACGCTTGGTCTTCAGCCGACCCAAGGCTCGAAGATGGCATTACATAATCACAATCGCGCCGTTTCTTACGTTTGGGTCGTCCGCAAGTGGATGAAGCCGACGGGCGAGAATTGGTTGAACAAGGGGCTCAACAACCTGCGGATGGGTGGTCCGAACCAGATTGATTCTTTGGCTAATATCGACCTACGCTTCGAATGGACGAGAGCAGGCGATGCTCATCGACCCAGAGGCCGGAGACAAAGCATCGCAGAGGGCACGGACTCTGCGGTCCCTAGCGCAAGGAACTCCATCGTCGTGCCCGGGGATGCGACCGGCCTTGCACCTCCATTCACGTACGAGAGATCGCCCACGCCATCGGTGAAACGCAGATCGGTGTCTCCGCGAGCCTCCGCCATGCTCCGTGCCCCACTCCCTGCTTCGGCAGAGACGAGTTCGACAAACTCTCAGTCGGATTCTGAAGATGACGACACCCCGTGGACCTGCACTCTGCACGTTTCGCCTCAAGTGAAGATGCGAGTTGCGGCGCTGATCCCGGCACCGCACCATCCGAAGCTGCTGGGACAGGTCAAGATACCGTTCCCTCTTCCGGACGTTGCGCTGGAGCAAGGCGTGTTCCTGCCGAGAGTGGACGGCGAAGATAACAACGAGGTTGGGCTCTTGCTTACGGCGGAAGATATCAAGGACATCATCGCATCCACTTGTCTATGGCTCGTCGTCAGGGAGAGCTTTGGCGGTATCGACAAGAAGAGGAAAGGTGACGGGTGGCGAATCCGGAGCTGAAGACCGCTAGAGGGGGACGTGCGACTATGACGAATTTTCTTGATGATTACAATGATACCCTCGCAATACCCCATTATGTGACGGTTCTTGTAAAGCAATATAATGTACAATAGGTATACTTAGGCAGAAAAGTTATCGATAATAGCAATGCACATACTCAGGCATTCGACAGGGAATCAGGACCACATCGATACTGTATAATCGGTCTTTTTGCGGCGACGCACAGAAGCTCACGTGGCAAGAGGCGTAAAGCAGAGTGGCGCATTGTTGGAACCCATCCGGGTTCGTACGTTTTCTTTTTTCAAAGTACAGTAGTTCAAAGAGCCTATCTCCGTACCTGCGCATGTCACCAGATCCTCCTTGTAGATCACGCTGTCTTGTTACCGAACGGACTTTTAACTCTCTTTGGCGAACGGGGTGGCCACTGAGCGTCTAAATGTACATTACGCACTTTCATAAGATAACCTCACTCAAGCTACGTCCTCTGCTCGCGGCCAGAGCAAAAATGTCCAATCACAAATACCCAAAGGCCACTATGGACCCCCTCGCCTTCGAAATGCATCCACATTCATAAAGGGCACTGCTTTGCACTCTCCTCCCATCATCGATTTTTCCGCGTCTCGGTCTGCGCCAGGCTTAGCGGGCCTTTCCCAGTCACAGCACCCTCTGTACTCCTTAAGCTGAATTAGTCTGCGTACTTCGGGACTGGCAGCAAGAAGGCTCACTCATCTTCCTCGTCACTCCTAACGTCCTCCGCACCCTGACCGGACACAACTCTCAGAGCAACAACGATGATCATGTAGAACCAGAGGAGGAGGAGGACTTGCAATGCCACCAACAGGCTGATGAATCCAGCGAGGGCAGGGCGCGTCATGTAGAGGCCATTTGAGGGTGACCACCGATACGGGATGAACCGAGGCAAGTCGTGATATACGGACCAGATGACCGCGCCGAACAGCACGTGGCGCGTGACAAACCAGGATATAAGGAAGAAGACAAAAGTGACATCCTTTGCCGTGTTGAAACCAACGTATCGGAACATTTTGGCGGCCTTTGCACAAGTATTAGTCTCGAGCCGAGTGATCAGTGGAGAAAACGCACGGCGAAAACAAAATCACAGAAGTCCATCAGAAGCAGAATCATCGTTCCAACGCGCGTGAAGTTGGAGACATAGCTGGTAACCATCAAGGCGATTGTAATGATGTGGTGCGAAAACATCTGCCAATGATCCTTTCGTCGTGCTTCGATGTTGAGGATGATGACCTGATGGCACCATTCCGCCAACTGGGTTAAATAGTAGAACTTGATGGGAGCTGGCAACGGTGTGTGCGGGTAGCCCCTGTAGAACTCGTCGGGATTGAACGGAGCCCACGGGCTGTTGGCCCAAATATACTGAACGCAGAAGGAAGTGAGCCCAGATATGGAAAAAGCGGAGGAGAGAAGCGCACCATTCCAAATGACCAATATGACACATAGTAGATGAAAATAAAGCCTTGCTCTGAGAAACGCGTGACCATGCGCTCGCGTCGATCTTGCTCTCGCTTCGAGTGCTGGTGCAGAGCGTGGCCATTTCCGATTCCATCGGTAGGGGTAGCTTTGTTGCCGTTAGAATTCGCTGGTGCAGCCGTCCTATGGCCATACAGCAGGCGTCGAGCGATAGGAGCCAGGACATAGGACATGACAGCTTCACGGAAAACGGAGAAGACGATGACCCAGGTCAGCACGAAGCACACGTCGAGGGCGCCCTTCTCGTAGTGTTGCCATTGGGGGAAGACGTTGGTATTGCGGGGTGTTGGGGCGGGATAGGACAGAGTAAAGAAAGGTCGTATGCGATCTGCCAGGCCGGGGTAGTGCGGCAGGGAATCGTTCAGGTAGTTCATTAGCGGCATTAAGCGGTCTGAACCAGTTTGGTCAGCGTGGGGTTGAATTGAAGACGCGGAGTCGGGTAATTGCGCACCAGCTCCATGCATCTCTCCCTCACTCTTCGGATTGCTATAGACAGATAGCCTGTTGCCAGCACGGCTAAAGGGGGTGTGTGGGGGGGAAAGGATGCGATAAGGGGAGGAGGAAGAGGAGGAGGATTGCGGTTGGAGGATGCGACGCGCTCCGGAGATGTTAGGGATGAAGCAGGCGACCCCGACGTGTGCTGAAACAATTTGACCGGGCTAAACGGGGGCATACATCCGCTCATCATCGGATTGCCCACGTCGCCTCGGACCCTAATAACCGCAAGGGGACCTCCGGTTACTCACGTCCTTCATTCTGCCACCAACCTCGACATGTCTTTACCGCCCAACACTTGTCTGTACATCAACAACCTCAACGACAAGGTTAACAAGGAAGGTATGTCATCCTAGAGGACCAGCTACCCCGCGCCCTTCTTAACGTGCCTGGACAGAACTCCGCGCGCAACTCTATGGCTTGTTCACCCCATACGGCAAGGTCATCGATGTAGTTGCACGAAAGGGCGCAAAGATGAAAGGACAGGCCTTTGTTGTCTTTGGCGACCTAACGGGAGCGACGACGGCCCTCCGAGCGATGGATGGAGAGTTCTTTTACGACAAGCCCATGGTGAGCCAGCTTCTTACTGTTGTCTTCCTTCGCGAGCGTGTGGACTTCCATGAGCTTGCGAAATCCGCCTGGATGCAGTCTTTATGGCACCTTGGAGGCTTTTATAAGGGGAGACATGGCTGGCTGTGCCACTCCTATGGCAATCCAGTTCTACATTCCCTCCCTCGTTCTCAGTGGTGCGCCTCCACTCCTGCCACTCTCCACCCTTTCCCTTGCAAACGCCTGCAGCTTCCCACGACCGCTGTTCAGTTACTCCGTTATGTTCTTTATGTGATTTCAGGATGCTGACTGTTCGCTTTCACAGCATATACAGTACGGCAAGACCAAGTCGCATGCTACAATCCGCGTGGAACAAGGTGCCGATGCCGTACCGTTTGCAGCCCGAACAGGTGCTACTGTCAACGGCAAGGCAGACAAAGTTGTTGTATCGAGAGCAGAAGGGGAGGCTGCGGATCGAGAACGAGAAAAGAAGGAAGAGATGGAAGGAACAAAACGGGCCAGAGAAGGAGGAGCTGAGGATGGCGCTCCGCAAGCGAAGAAGAGTCGGACAGAGGAGGAGGACGACGAAGAGATGGAGATTGAGGATGATGAGTAGCAGCGGCTGATTCTGCATATTTGCATCGATGTTGCATCTGTTGTACGCTGCTGATCGCCCGGCGTGCTGCACAGTACCGAAAGGCAAGCTGTATGAGTACTTGTTGCTTCGCGTGAGCGCTCGTCGGCGAGCTATCATATATTACTTTCTGCGGTCGTTCTACAGTGCATTCCGTTACGGTATCTAGGCGTCATAATCATGTAATATTAAATTGGTGCACCCTCGTCCATAAGCGTATGTTGGACGGCTTTATTCAATCTTTCTTGCGCATGTACGCGCTTTTCTTTTCCCTCTGCGAGATACCACGTGACGTGACAGGCCCCTGAGGCTAGAGGCAAGACCATTCTGACTCCGCTGCGCGCACATCGTCAGCCTACGCCCTGCTCAGCCTCAGCACCGCAGGCGAGCGCTCGTCTTCCTCACAGCTCTTTGCTGATAGGCATTGCGCTTTCAACTCTCCACACCCACCCCTCAAATCTACCAAGGCCTCGTCTCTTATCGCACCCTCCAACGCCCCTTCTGTCGTCTGCTCCTCCTGTGACTCAGTCATGTCTTCTTCCTGGCTCAATCTATTCGGCGGGAGGAAGGATCCCAAGGCGACAGCTCGAGATGCGATCGTCAACCTACGGCAGCAGCTCAGCATGCTTGAGAAGAAGGAAGAGTATCTACAGAAGAAGATTGATGAGGAAATGAAGAAGGCTAGGGCGAATGCGGTCACAAACAAAGCGGGTGCGACGGCCACTTTCAAAACCCTTTCGCACCTGATCGTGTTCCTCCAGCTGCTACCCAGGCATTACGGAGGAAGAAGGCACATGAAACGGAAATGGAACGAATAGCAAATACTCGATTGACTCTCGAAACTCAAGTCAATGCCCTGGAGAGCGCGAATATCAACCATGAGACCATGATCGCTATGAAGCGCGGTTCCGAAGCACTGAAGGTCATTCATCAAGGATTGTGAGTTTATCATTCTCTTCTTCCCAGTTTACTCTTCTTCCTTGTACCGAGACTAAGCCTGGTTCTTTCTAGGACGATTGACAAGGTTGATGCGACTATGGATTCTATTCGCGAGCAGATGGAGCTTACGAACGAGATATCGGACGCTATCGCAAACCCGATTAACATGGGCGTTGAGATGGATGAGGTACGCATAATATGCCCATTCCTGCAATGCTATTCTGACTATGCGCAATCAGGACGAGCTGAAAGAGCAGCTGGCAGAGTTGGAACAGGAGGAACTGGATAGCAAGCTCATGGGGGCTGAGCGTGCTCCTGTCCATGCACCCAGCGAGCCTTCACGTGTGTCGGCAACCCCGCAAACGACGACGGCCGAGGAAGACGAGGAAGAGGCGCAGTTACGGGCTTTGCAAGCAGAAATGGCGATGTAGAGTGCTGGTGTTGCAAATTGGAAGATTGTGTTGTTCCCGACGTGGAAGTGACTCAGTGGCGTTTCTCTCTATCCTGTATTCTGCAGCTCATATACACCCTTGTTCTTGTGTCAATCTGTTTCACTACCCATAATGACTGAGAATGGAGCATGAAGTATGATTAGGATTAGCCAAAGGGAATGAACCGCCAGGGCGGAGGAAGGACCCGGGATGCCAAGGCGGGGGACCCGACGCCGCAAGGGGGGGAGCCAAGGGAGCACGTGAAACGGCAGGTGGACCGAATTGGGCAGAGGTGCGGAAGCGATGCCATCACCGAACGGACCCGCTCAACAGGGCTGCCCATCCCCAACAGGTCGCTCGTCCCCCTCCCCGCCACCCCTCTTCCTCGTCCGCATCCCTCGTCGACACTCGGGCGTCGGCCGGACGTCGGCCTAGTTGCTCTTCTGTTCACTAGCTTTCATCTTCTAGGCTGTCCTTGGCTGTACACTCGAGACGGGTCGAGTCGGGCCCATAACCCACACCAGCGCAGCAATGAACTCGCTGACATTACTCGCTCGGAGATACGATACCCGCGCACTCTCAGTCATCGCTTCATCCTCTCGCAAGTCACCGCCATCCTCACCAGATGCAGCTGTCGCAGCACGATCAGGAAGACGCACTTTCTCGTTCTCATCGGCTCCACATCAATCCACTCGTCCATCCCAGGCAAAGCGTCCAGCATCATCTCCTTCCACTCCTGCACGCCTCTCAACTCCGCTGACAGAGATACCCCCGCCATTGCTATTCACAATCTCTTCCCCTGTCGCCCCTCCAGACGTCAATTCAAGAGACAAGTTTCTCGCACAATGCTACGCCATCGTCCGTCGGATCATGCAAGAGGCCTTGGTCTGGGTCATCCCTACGGCAGCCCGAGCAGTCAACCATGCAGATTCAGATGGAGAGGAGAAACTTGCTATGGCTGATGACACAGGCTCAGAAGACGGCGGCGAGAGATCGCGCGAGGAGAGTAGCCTCAAGGCAGACTTGCAGGATGGCTCTATCAGTTCTCTCTTGCGTCTGTCTTCGACTCGAATGGAGACGCCGACATTGCTGGTTGAGCAGGCTGAGAGCATTCCAGCCCCGACACCTCCGTCTCCAGCACTTGTGAATGTCACCCCTCCTACGCCAATGGACGAGACCGCTTCACGCTCCCTGGCAACCTCCTTAGGCATCGCGCCGTTACGGCTGTTCCAGGTGTCATCAGCTGGCACCGCCTCTATGTCGCAGTCACTACTTCCGAACCCTCTTTCCATGTCTCTCCTTACCTCGTCACCCGCACCCACTGCGGCTTCTCGCAAGAAGTCATCGGCACAGAATCCTCACTTCCCGCCGAAGAAGACTCTTGTCTTGGATCTGGATGAAACGCTTATACATTCCACCTCTCGCCCCTTGTCGTCTGCCACTGGTGGAACTGGCGTGTTGGGACTGGGCGGCCTCTTCGGGAAGAGAGGTCAAGGGGCAGGCCATATGGTTGAAGTCATTCTCAATGGACGGAGCACGCTGTACCATGTATACAAGCGGCCCTTTGCAGATTACTTCCTGCGCAAGGTGGGTGATTCAGTTTTGTTACGAATGTCATCGTAACTCACCCATATCAGGTCTCGGGATGGTATACTTTGGTCATCTTCACAGCTTCCATGCAAGAGTACGCGGATCCCGTTATCGACTGGCTAGACGGCGGACGAGGGCTTTTCTCACGGCGCTTTTTCCGAGAGGTAGGTGTCGATCTGTGTGCACGGCGCGCCTCCGCTGACCATAACCCCCAGTCCTGTACTCAGCAACAAGGCGGATCATACAGCAAAGATTTGGCTCTTGTAGATGAAGATCTCAGCCGAATTTGTCTAATTGACAACTCGCCCGTGAGCTACAACAATCATCCTGGTGAGCAAGATCTTGGTGGCATAGTCATGGTCTCTAATCGACTCGACAATTGTGCAGCCAATGGAATCCCCATCGAAGGATGGATCTCGGACCCATCCGATGAAGCACTGCTGGACCTGTTGCCTGTACTTGATAGCCTGCGCTTCGCGAGCGATGTTCGACGTATATTAGGCATAAGGGGATTCTAATTGTATCACATCAAACACACTCTGCGTGGTTTCCTCCCTATTTGCTTGCCTTCCAGTCTTCCCCTAGCTCGGGAGAGCTGGGGTGAGCACTCAACCCGTTCAGGCGCGGAGACATGTGCTCTGTAAGATAATACTACCAACGCTATGGAAACTGAAAGGAAATGAAAATATTAGGGAAACGAAAAGGTAATGCTATGGAAACTAACTACTAAATATGGAAATGTAATGCTTATGCTGTGGAAAAACAGTGGTTTTTCTATGGAAATACTATGGGGACTAATTTATGCTATGGAAATGTTATTGGAATGCCCTGGCACTTGTGGAAATGCTGTGGCAACGTCACGAGCGAAGCTCGTGACACCTCACCGGGCAAGCGCTTCCTACGCTCAACCCCGCGTTCGGGCAGGCGAGTTAGAGTTCAACGCACGACGCGTGACTTGTGGTTTCCCTTCCCAACCCAATCCTTGCATCAACCACTCTCGCTTTCGCCTGTGGGCATTTTGACAACCCCTCCTGCACGGCATCAGCATGTCCTCCTTCTTCAACCTGTGAGTGGTCTTGCAACACATGCTCGCATTCAGACTGACTCGTACAGCGGCAAAACGCGTACCTTCAAGCCGAAGAAGGATGTCCCGGAAGGCACGCCGCAGTACCAGTTGCGGAAATACGCTCAGGCCACTCTAGTAATGCAGCACCGCTCCCAGTCTCAGCCTCTTTCTAATGCTGCCATCAGGGTTCCGGTAATCTGAGAGGTGCAGTCCAGTTGCCCGAGGGAGAGGATGTGAACGAATGGCTTGCCGTCCACAGTGCGTCCAAGACGCTTCATTTTTCGGCGACTCGTCTGACCCGTCCCAGTCGTCGATTTCTTCAATCATGTGAACATGCTTTATGGGACCATCACTGAGTTCTGCACCCCACAAGAGGTACACCTTTCCCGTGAGTACATCGATGTCCGGTTAATTGAGTACTTTGTTAGTGCCCGACAATGTCGGCTGGCCCTCGGTATGTGAAAGCTGCGGCGTGTCCGTCTTTTGCTGAACCACATATCCCACAGATACGAGTACCTCTGGGAGGATGGGCAAGACTATAAACGCCCCACGAAGGTTTCCGCACCGAAATACGTGGACCTGCTCATGAACTGGATTCAAGAACGATTGGATGATGAGACCTTGTTCCCTAACAAGCTCGGTGCGCTCCGCTTTACCATATGCAATGGCCTGGCCTCTTACTCCTGTTCAGGCGTACCGTTCCCAAAGCATTTCCGTGACACCGTTCGAACCATAGCACGGCGACTGTTCCGCGTATATGCGCATCTCTACACAAACCATTTGGATCAGATTGCGGCCCTTGGGATTGATGGTCTGTCAACTGCCAATGTCCGGATCACCATTCTCATGTTGCATCAGCCCACCTGAATACGAGCTATCGGCACTTCTTCCTTTTCACCCACGAGGTACGAGTCGCGGCTGATACGTCTGTAATCCTCTGATCATGTTGACCAGTTTGACCTTATCGATAAGAGAGAGCTGGGTCCGTTGGAAGATCTAAACGAATCCATCCTCACAGAGGAACAGATGAGATAGCACACACGCGTCCGGTTATGCATATCGCAGCGTTCTTCCTCGGTTTCCTCCCCACGCACGCCGTACTTCCCGAGAACCTGGCATGATTCACGACTCACGATACCATCTCAGTTTGCTCAAATCGAGTCGATTCTGATACGCGTCTATTGCATATTCAATGTGTGTAAACATGCATTCGTACAAGTCAGTCCTTTGGGACTGCGGAATAATGATACATCACTTGCTGTCAGCGGCGAGTCGACGCGCTTGCGACAAGAGCCCATGCGTCCATAGTCCTCCGATCCTATTCTCCAACCCACACAAAGTCCATGAATCGCTTCCTTCACATAATGGTACATTTGTTTTCGGGTGCCGCTGCATTCTCGGGTTTGGCACCGTATTGCTGCTCCACTTCCTGCAGAAGCAGATCAAACACTTTCGCTGCAAAACCAAGGGTGAGGAGACGGCGCATATCAGCTGGTCAGATGTACGTACCAACGTTGACATTTGACGAAGCGGACGTCTCAATCCAGGCAGCGTGGAGTTCTTTTGCAAGAGCTTGGCCTTCCTGGGGCGTTACTTGCCTCGGAGCGAGTCTGACCCAACATTCAGAACCTGACGTGCAGCTCCGGAATAGAGATGCTCACTTCTTCTCTGGCAAATCCGACTTTTGACCGACAATCACACAGGGTACCTGGCTCACTCCGTGATAGTTGAGAATCTTGTCGTGCACGGCCCTGAGCATCTCGAAGCTCGGACGGCTGGCAACCGAGTAGACGAGAATAAAGCCGTGGATGCCGATGGCATGGCGAGAAGAGAGCATGCTGTATTCATCCTGGCCTGCGGTGTCTATGATTTCAAATTCGTAGTTTTCTCCATTCCAAGTGACGTTCTTGAAGACGATGCTCTCGATGGTGGGGAAGTATGGCTCTATGAAATGACCTTCGACGTACTGCACGACGAGTGCCGACTTGCCTGGAATGGTTGTTGTCAGCCGGGAGAGTTGGCGAAGGATGGACGTGTTACCCACCGACTGAACGGGAGCCGAGAACACAAATGCGTCGCTTCTTCACTGCAGCAGACATGAAAGGCAAAAGAAGACCATGGAGACAGGCTTCGAACGACGGCGCCAATCGGTGCCACTGTGTTTGACCCAGCCACCAACCGCCAATGATTACCGTGACGCCACCCTAGGCGAGTATAGACGCTGTACCCTGACGCGCGTCGGGGGCAATCTGCTCCCGCACTTCCTGAAAAGGGAATTCTGAGCGCGCGCGAGCGCAGATTGTTTTGTAAAAGCCACAAAATTGTATTTATTAAATTATATGATATTATTACATGGCTGAAAAGAGCTTACCGAGCTCTTTCCGATGGTCCCCAACACGTAGCTTGTAAATGAGTATTAACAAAGTCAATTTTCGCGCCCCAACTCGGCGTCGGAGCATTCTGCAAGGCCGGACCCTCGCACTCCTGGCACATTTTGAAGGGGGTTGACGGAGTGTTGAATACCATTTTCTCATTCAATTCTCGATGAAAATATTTGAAATTAAGGATTCAGAGTCTCAAGAAGGTATGCATTTGATTTACCGTGAAAATTTTCTAATATTTGGCCCTCTTATATATGACTTTTTCACCTGCAAAGTGTACTATGGCCTAGAAGAGACTCTCCAGAATATTAAGCTAAGTTTTAACTTCCCAGGTATTCTTCCGTTGAATAAAAGGCCCTGAGACATGTCAGGACCCAAAAGTACATCCTAGAGTTGTTCTTTCCAGTATAGCTATGGACAATTTTGCTCCAACATCTTCGCCTCTTTCAGGCTCTACCAGAACTGCTGTTCTCAGCACTATCCAAACTTCCAGTTCTGAACTAATTCAGAGCTACATGGCATACTTAAGTGGGTCCCCAAGCATTTAATATTTCATTAGTCTGATTCCATTAAAGGATATGCCACCTGAACTTGTTTCCCTGCCTTATTATACCCAGGATAGGGAGTGGATCTCCAAGAGCTCATTTAAGCGATTTTTAACCACATTAATTGTGCAGCCAGAGCATGTTCCTTTCATTCTATCTTCCGGGGATTATTAGCTGACAGCCTTTAGGATGCCACATTGCCCTCCTTTTCAGTCAGAAAAGCGACTTTCTTCACCATCTGCAGACTATACTCTTCAATCCTCTGAAGAGGAAGAACAAGCCTCTCCTACTCCTGTGAACAGGAAATCCAAGCGCCTTGCACAGGCTCCCCCGGACACAGAAACAGTGAAGATTGCCAGTCACACTGCTGCGAAAGTGGTGGAGCATTGTTTGACTTTGCCTTCCTTGTGGCCAATTCCCAAAGAGTCCACTGCAGTTGTGTTGGATCTCAGTGGCCAGAGCGCCCCTTTGAATGCAGAGGGAAACCCTTTGACTATTGATGCCTGGCTGTGCCAGGAGGTAAGCCTTCTGTATCATGGGTTAGTGCGCTTTTTGATACTCCAATAGGATCAGAACTCTTGTAAGACTGGTTCAGAACTCTTGTAAGACTGGTACCATTGGAAATGTTGCTAAAGAAGGCATCCCAGTTCCCCTGTTGGGTGGCACTCTGTGCAGAAGAGTGCTGTAGAAGTGCAATGGTGTTGTGGCATGTTCAGAGCTTGACCTGTGCTTCTGGAAGGCTCTAAGCACTGGGAAATGAACCTGGAAAAGTGCCAGTCTCTCTTTGAAGCACAGGAGATACAGAGGCAGTTAGAGCCCTCTAGTGCAAAGGCAGTGGTGGTGAAGGAAGCCTATAGTTCTTGCCAGAGATAAATGCTAATATTGAAAACAGTTTCTATCAAGTATTAAGGCAGGGAAGTTGCCCTAAGTCTGGTTGCTCTGGAAGCACTACAATGGTTAAGTTTATGGTGAGTTTCTTCTTTATATCCTCTTGAAATTGACTGAGCAATGTGGTAGACTGGAACTGCGCCAAAGCAAGGCAACTTCTGGTTCATTGGATGCTCAAATTGGTCTCCTGTGGATCACCATGGTCATATCCAACATTATGTCCCTCACAACATCGATGAGAATGAACTTCTCCAGTTATTCTCTGGCCAGAATATCGATTTGGAAGGCATGGAATGCTTTGTTGGCAAGCACTGTACTCAAGTCTTTCATCCTACTATTGGGCTTGAGCAGAAGAAGTGCAGTAAGCGCCACAGCTTTCTTCAGCTTATGTGGAATAGAAATGACCCACCTGGCTGTCAATGGGGCGCTTATAGAAGGCAAGATGGAGTACCATGCCTGTCCTGCCACTATGTCAATTTGGGTGCCCTTGGATGACACAGATCTGCATGCTGTTGTCCTGCTAGGTGCCTTACCACACAACCACCCCCCTTCCCTGCGCTGAAGCCTAATGCAGAGGCAAAGGAAGCTGCTGCTCAGTTGTTTCTGGCGGCTGGAGGCATCACAGCAAAGCCTGGCTCTGCGGATACACACCCTACAACACTGGCACTTTTGGGACCACCACTCAGTGGGAAATTCCCTGCAATTCAAGACAAGAGAAAGCTCAGAGACTATGTTCAAAGCCAAAGGCTTGAGGAAGCACCTCTAGGACTTGAATGGCTAGGTATTTGCCTTTCTTTTAGCCTTCTGAAAGCTTTGCTAACTTGGATATAGGCATTATAAATGCTGCTGAACAAGATGGGAGGCTTCCTACAAATGAACAGTATATTCGAGCCACAACTTCGCAGCCAGGCATCCATGTTGTTGTCACAATGAACCCAGTTCTTGCAGAGCTGATTCATAAGTGTCACTTCCTGGCCTGTGACTTCACTTTCAAGAGAGTAAATGGGTGATCCAATGAGTGGGAAGTGGCAAGCTTCTTGGATGGCATAAACAAAGATATGTATCCTTTCCTCCCCTCAAACTGCTGCTGCTGGAGACCCAGACATCAGCCTTGCTTGCCTTTATAGTGATTCCAACTCTCTAGAAGCATTTCACCTCATCTGGGATGGTTTCTTTAGAGCAGTAGAATAAACCACTTGCCAAAGTCTTCAGTTCAAAGTCTTTCACAAGAATGGAAACTTATGCGCCATAATCTGTGATGCAGAGACTGCCCAGGCTCAAGCCGTGGGTGAATACTTCATGAAGATCAATCATCTTACTGTCCGTGGTATGGAACAAGCCTTGCCAGAGCACCTGTTGCTCTATGCTTCCAAATCCTGTTTATTTCATTTCAACCAGTAAGTCACCCCATTTTCCAAAGTACAACTCTAATAAAACTATACATAAATACTCATGGCATCTCAAAGAAAGATGCAATAGCCGAAGATGTTAACAAAATTCTTTTCCTATCCTTCCATGAAAGACCCAGAAGAGTGCCACTATTTCAGGGCTTGGGGTGAGGAACATATCCTTGAAGCACTCAAAGATATGCTTTTGATTTCACCGCTATTCCTCATCTAAAAGCTTTCCTAACTTGGTATTGCAACAAACTTGGACTCCCATGGGATCTTCCTTCAGTGGGGCATTGCATACACTCAAAATTAAATTAGGAGACTTGATTTCTTACAAGAAATTCTGCAAATACACCTTGGCTTCTAGAATATCCAATTTCAAGTATTTTTGTCAATAAATGAATGAGAATTGTCATTTAACATTTGTGTGGTTCCCCCAGAATGTGCCAGGACCGCGGGTGTCCGCCCTTGCAGAATGCTCAAACGTTTCTCAGGAGCTCTATAGTCATGCACAGCTTGATTCCTCTCTTTCAGGTACAGAGGTCTCAGTGCCCCTGGGCCCTTGGTTCCTCCTGGATGAAGCCAAAGTTGGTGATGTCAACAGAATGTCCCAAATCACAAGTTGCAACTTCTGCACCTTTTCAAAGTGGTTGAGTTGCTGTGCAGAAACCATTTCTGGATCAAGCAGATGGTTATCACACCCGACTAAATCCTTACCTTCTTGGCTACAATCTTTACTAATTTGCCATAATCATTTTCGTTGTAAAACTCATTTGTTTTGGTCCAGTCAGTCAAAGTTGTAACGTACAGGTATGATTGAGAGGTTAAAACGTGTCACACTCACATCCTGAAGACGCCAAAGCCTGTGTTGTGTCCATCCCAATTGGGGCGTGACACACTGCCCCGAGACAGCTGCGCAACTAAGCTCTGGCGCTTGGCGAGACTGAGGCCGAGACCAAGAACATCTCTGGAGTCGGTAGGTTTGATGATACCATCGTCCCATAGTCGGGCGGTTGCGTATAAGGCGGTTGACTGACCCTCTATCGTGGACTGTAGCTCGGAATGGCGCGATGGATCCCTGACAAATGCGGTCAGCGACTTTGAACAATGTTCCCTGGGTGTCACTCACTTTGATATGCCAGCCATGACTTGAGACAGTTGACCGGATCCCATGACGGAAATCTTGGCGTTCTAAGGAGATTGCTCAGCGAGGATTATCAAGGGGCTCGGACTGCTCCAACTTACGGGCCACATCCATAAGAAGCGAGGAGAATACTACGCGATGCGTTAGTTGAGCTTACGATACACCTGGGAATGCTTACAGCACGTCCGCACATGCCTGAAGGAGACGTGAGTCCAGCAATAACTGTGCCGGACAAGAAGTCATACCGTAATTGCCTGCACCAAAGCTTCCCCCAATGACCATCGTCAATTTGGGAACGTCAGCACAGCTTACGGCGCGAACCATCTTTGCGCCGTCTTTAGCTATGCCTCCACGTTCTGCCTTGCTCCCCACCATGTAGCCTATTGATGGTCAGCAACAGCAACCGTCGTAGCTGCAGTGTTTTTACCGGTGACGTTGACGAGGAAGATGAGGGGAATCTTTCGCTGACTGCAAAGTTGAATGAAGTGTGTAGCTTTCAGAGCGGATGGCGAGAATAGCACCCCATTGTTGGCAATGATACCACAATGGTAGCCATGTATATGAGCGAAGCCCTGCTGGGTTATGAGGACCGTACCATGTAGACAAGGATGAACATCACTCGCGGTAAGCAACGTTGTGCCGTAGTCTGCCTTGAACTCTCTGAAGCGACTACCATCAACAATGCGGGCGATAACTTCTCTCATGTCGATTGCCTGTCGAACATCCCCGCCAACAAGTCCATGCAGCTCACTGGCGGGATACAGGGGATCTTCCGGAGGCTGGTCAGGCTGTATCATCTATTGAGGGGAAGTCATGCCGGACGGAGTTTTATAATCATACCTGAGCTGGTGAACCGGATGCCGCCCCTAGATCGCCCACGGCGGTGCGAGCCAAGGCGATGCCGTCTTCATCATCTCTTGCAAGAGCATCCACAACGCCGCTGACACTGGCGTGCATCTCGCCACCACCAAGAAACTCCTCATCGACAACCTCTCCAGTTGCAGCCTTCACTAACGGGGGTCCGGCCAGGAAGATGTGGCCCTGGTTACGAACGATGATCACATAATCGGACATGGCAGGTGTGTATGCCCCACCTGTTGCGCGAATCAGTATCGTTGATGTGGACAGATACGGGACAGACCGGCAACAGAGATCCCATGCACAACGGATACTTGTGGTATCCCTAGGGCGGACATTTGGGCCTAACGTGTCTTTAGTGCTCTGTCTGACATCTGCGCGCCAGTTTGCAGCTGCGAACCATGTTGTAAAATCCCCGACCAAAGTGACCCACGTCGGGGAACACCTGGACCATCATATCTGAGCATCGAGTGAATGCAAGGCGACACCACGGGCACCTCAGCTTGATATGGCAGAGCGGCACCACCGGATTCAACTAATCTGCTGTTCAGTAGTTGTTCATGAGCAGCCTAGTTGTTTCGTACCAAGGTAGACACAAGGCAAAAGATTCTCTCGTGCGATCTCCTGGGCACGAAGATGCTTCTTGATCGTCATAGGATAGTAACTTCCCCCTTTGACTGTCGCATCATTGCAGATGACCATACACTCCGTGCCGGAAATGCGACCGATGCCTGTGATGACCCCAGCGCCCGGTATGGATTCTCCAGGATACACGTCATGGGCAGCAAGGGCAGAGAGTTCAATGAAGGGAGTGTTGGGATCGAGCAATGCCGCGATTCTAGGCGGGCCCATCTTCAGCTGATAACTGCATTGGGTTGGCGACATTACACACCGTTCTCGAGGGAGCATCTTACCCTTCGACCTCATACGATCCATGGCTTTCTTTCCGCCACCCAGCCTAGCATGTGCGGTCAACGCATCCAATTCGCCGACCAACGCATTCATGGCGGCCGCTCTGGTGACGAAGTCCTCAGAGGATGGCACAACCTTGGAGGGTATGATTGAAGGGTGGTATGCCCTGGATCTGGTTCGCATAGTACTCCGGCAGAACGCGTGTGCGTTTGCGCGCCAGGTGGCCATCGTAACTGCCATACAAGTAGAATCGAAGCAGGTCGCCGTTCACGGTGACACTGAGTACCTGCCAGTGATCATGAAGGACAGCGCGTGGTGTCGAATGCGGTCGGGCAGTGGCGCGCCAAAGTCATCAGCTTTGTCACGTGCAGTCCCTTTTCGCGCGCCTCGTTGGGAGACACACGTCGGTACTCAGCAATGTCACGGATGTGCCGTCCGACTTCGCTTAGTCTAGCGCATAAGGCGCGAAAATGCGCTCGGGGAATGCTGCGCAGCAATGATAATGGGGCAGAATCTCTGGCACGACATGCATACACGCCTTCTCTTTTCGACTGGCTTCTGCCCTCATAACGACTACGCCTTCAGAATGCTTTCAATGAGCTTCTGTGCCGCCACCAACAGACAATCGTTGAAGCGACGGGCGACCAGTTGAAAGGAAATCGGTGCTCCAGCCATGGTCTCTGCATTGTCTAGCAGAACCAATTAGCCTCATAACTCGCGGATGGAAAAACATCTTACAGAGCTCATAGTTGAATATGTCTGCCTGGCTCAAGAAGCTTGTTCTTGCCTCGAGGACGTCGATCAAAGGTTTTGACTTGAGACCGCTTGGGAATACAATACCGGGATAGTCAAGAATGTTCCATATGGCTGTATAGCTAGAAAGGATCAACATCCTTCGGTGCCAGGCGTTCATTCTGGCACTCACGCCCAGTATTTGGCAGTGTCATGAGGATTTGCGGTCCCCGGGAACGGTGGACAGAGCACGACATCGCAACCGCTTTTGTTCCAATAGTCAGAATAATCATCCTTGAAGTCATCCCTCTGCTTGCGAAGCTGCGAAAGGAACTTATCAGCGGTATTCACTGGGGAGAGTGAATACGCACGGCTCGCAGAGATGTCGCATCATGGTCCTTGGTGTAAGGAGGAGAAATGACCCACTCGGTCAAAGGCAGAATAGGCTCGCCCCCCTCCTTCAGAAGATCACGCACAACCTTGCCTCCGTCTTCGAAGTACAGTTCCCTCTGTAATTAGGAGTTGAGCACGCTTGGCGATATCCCAGCTACAGTGCATACGATTATATCGTATCCCAGCTCGTGCTTGAATGGCTTGTAGTCAATGACTTCGACAAGACCAGACGCTGTAAGCTTAGCTTTCGCAACCCTGAGAGCGCGGAGTGTTGGCGGATGCGGCAGAACAACGCCATCATGCTCCATAATGCCGACGCGCAGCTTCTTGGGAAACGACGTCGGTATATTCCAGGCCAGGGGCACGAGGGAGACATCTATCAGGTCAGGCTTGGCGGCAAGCACGTTGCTGATGAACAGGTCGATGTCTCTTGCAGAGCTACACATGGGCCCGGTCGACGCCATGACACCATCGGCACCAAACTGGCTGGTCAGTCATCTCAGCTTATATGACTTGTCTACTCTGCCCAGGACATACTATTCAAGATAGCCTTTCATTGGCATCGTCTTGCTGGAGGGTCGCATACCGTAGATCCCGCTATTCGCAGCGGGCCCTCGAATGGATCCGCCAATGTCACTTGTAAAGGTGTCTTAGCGAGATTCTCGTCCAGAGTCATGGAAGTGACACTTACGTTCCGACCCCGATGCAAGAGCCGCGCATGGCGATCAATGCGCCTTCTCCCCCACTGGAGCCGCCCGGAGTTAACAAAGTATTCCAAGGATTCAGCTGGCAGCTTTGGTCAGCGAGAACGCGGCGAAGTGAGGTTAGCGAACATACAGTACGACCATACATGGAGTTTGTTTCCAGGTGCATAATACTCTGCGGCTGATTCGTTTTCACGTAGTAGACTGCGGGTCTCAAGTTTAGGCACACTGTAATAGCGCTGACCGTGGGCTCATACCGGCACCGAGATCTCGGAGGATCGAGGTCATCAGACAATTGTCCTTAGACAGCTCGACCGTTGCCAGAAAACCAGCTGAGGCCCAACGACCTTTCAGCGGAACATGATCCTATTCGCATTGAGGTCGCAAGGAAAGTACTAGCAAAGATGATCGAACCTTGATCGAGACAGGCAGCCCATGGAGAGGTCCAACGACTTTCCCCTCCCGCTTGTAGTACTCGTCGAGTTCCTCTGCCCGAGTGATTCCTTCTTCCAGAAAGATATCGGTCAAGCAATTCACCAGCTGATGTGCAATGATCGCGCGCTTCCCAAACGCAGTGACCGTTTCGACAGCAGTCAGTTCTCCAGACGCGATTTTCTCGCAAACAGCAGTAGCGTCAAGCTCAGTAATAGCCAGTTCTTTTTCCGTCAAGAGGCCACTAGAAGCAGGAATGCCGGTGACATCCAGAGGAGCAGTGTCGATGATATGCGGTGGAAGCCGCAAGGAATCCGGAATCTGACTGTCGAGGCGCTTCTTCATAGCAGCAACCTTCTCCACGTAGGCAGGAGTGCCCGACGCTTCCACTGGTTGGACGGCCATTGGTGCAGAGGAAGTTCAGGACGGCAATACAAGTGAACAAGGAGAGCCAGGAGTACACGGGGATCTGTTTGATAAGCCTGCCCTCTTATCAGGCCGGACACAATGTTGGGTGGAGAGCCGGCAGGCTCCCGTGTCCAAGACGAGGAAAGGACAAGAAGCAGGGCATGTTCCAAGCCGTCTTTGTCGTGTTCGCACTGTTGGACAAGTCCTACCCAATGAGCAGGCTCCAACAAAGCGAAGAAGGCCAGGAGCATATTGCAGCCACGCGCACCTTCCACTGCTCCTTGCACCCCCAGACACTGCAGTCCACAGACGTGTTCAACATGCCTTTCCCGGCTCAAACGAAGCCGACATGATGCCAGCCACTAACAGTAACCGTGCTATCGCTAGTATTATCATTTGTGGGTAGCGATACAATCAAATTTGATGGCCGAACTGGTCGGCAACTGCCTCAAGGGAGAACAGACTAATGCGAAACAACGCATTTCTCAAAGCTAATGATTGAGAAACAGACAGCCAATCGGCTCGTCAACAATGTGGACTAGAAACGAAAGAAGTCCAGAGGGAACATATTGCGCATATATACAAGGGACCCGCCTTGCCTCGAATGACCAAAAGGAAAGAAAAGAATAAACATACGATACGGCTCAGAATAAAGACAAGGGGTTTCATTCATCCATGTCGCCCAGCTCCCCAACCTGTCTGCTCAGAACGACCGAGTCGAGGCTGGCACGTTCTGAGCGCATGCGCTCCGTGACAGGCATGCTGTGTCGCATACCGTCGTGGTCTGGTAGCGCGACGGAAGATGGCAAAGCTGACAACGGCACTGCGCTTGTATGCGCTGAATTGGGGATGTGGAATGGAAACGCTGATAGGATGGAACCAGTCGTCATTGTCGAAGCCCGAGAAGTTGCTGTCGACAAGGCTCGTCTGGGAACTCCAGCAGGGATGGCAGGAACTGGGGGAACGTTGGTGGGGAGCGGAGGATGAGCAGGAACACTAGAAGCGCCGGAAACCGTGGACCAATTACTGGTCGGTCGCGACTGAGGGGGCGGAGGAGTTGGCTTGTCCACCTGCAATCCCTGAACTCCCTCTTCGCCGTCACGGACGGAGAATGTCATGCTCTCTGGAGAGCGTTGTCGTGGAAGTCCGAGCGGGCTAGGGGGAACGAAGGGAAAGCTGGATAGCAGCGAGGACGACGTGGAAAAGCCGGACGCAGTTGTGGTGGTGGTCGCCGATGACAAGTGTCGAGCATGGCCGATCTGTGTCAAGGAGTCGTGCGGACTTGGTGGGGGCCGTGCGGCCGCCTGGCCAATAGCAGTTTGATAGGCAATCAACGAGGGCAGTCCCTGAGGCGGGACGCGGATGGGTAACAGGTTGGCTCGCGCTGCTATAGGTCCTTTTGCCACGATGTGACCGGTGCCGCTTGACGCTCCCGACGCGCGCAGTGGAGTGAGCGTGGCGTTCATGATCTGCACGTTGTCCGGATCGTATGTGGCAACCGTGGTCATGCTGTTCCGTGACCCGGGTCGATCGGCGAAGGGATCATGCTCCACTGCTGAACCGGCGCCGGTTTGATTAACCGAATAGGAGGCTTGGCCCAGAGGTGACCGCTGAAGAGGCAAGCTGGTGGACGACGCGTTGATGGGAACGACGAGCGCCTTTGCTGGGGCCCCAAACACGTGCCTGGTTGCCGACTGTGTGCGGGCGTCGTAGAGCTCGACGGTGACAGCAGATTCCGAGTCGGACATGACGGAAGAGCCGGTTGTCTGGACCGACTGTCTCTTGTCAGCTTTGTTGCCCTTGGCATACAGGGGATCTGGAGCCTTCAGGTCGAGACCAGGAGCGCGGGGAGGTCTCAGCGGCATGTTGGAGAGGGGGCAGGCGGCCCTGGCATAAGGATGGTCCGGCATGGCCTCTTCACCGGTGCCGGGTGGGCCACCTGGAGGGGCGATGTAGGACACGCCAGACTCGGCGGTGTGCATGTCGCTGAACGGATTGCGGGCATCGATCCCTGGGGTGACTGGAGAGCCAGGGATGGCACCAGGGCCTCCTTGTGTTCTCGCCGATCGGGTAGATTTTTCGCCTGTCGAAGAAGACTTGCGGATGTCCCTGGCGCGCCTGGCGGCGGCTCGACGGCGAACATAGACGATGGCAAGGGCGGCAAGAATGAGAACAACGATGGCTGCGACGATAGCGCCTACGAGGGCGCCTGTGCTGATACCTCCACCTCCGCTACTCGGGTCGTTGGAAGCATCTACAGGAACGCAGATGCTGTAGGTGCAGACTGTGCATGACTGGCCGATGTTCTGGCATTGCTCGTTCGGGCCGCAGCTGCATGCTGGAGGAGTGCTTGGGCATTGTATACAGCGTTGAATGAGGGACATTGAGGATGAGATTGAGGATATGAGTTGCAGGAATGAAGGTAAGAGAGAGCGTGAGAGAGTAAATGAGCGAGTGACGGGGTGGTGGTAGAGGGAGACGGTCGTTGAGGAAGAGATGGCGGTCGACGGAGACGGTGAGGGAACGGCGAGGAAGCGGGCGATGGAAGCGGAAGGGGAAATGGTCCCCAAATGCACAGCACAGGGCCTCGCCCATCACCGCGCCACATTCCAGTCGACAGGCAACGCACACATTCTTCCGCGAGGCATTCACCGTCGCATCATCCCATTACTACACTGTTGCGTGCTTAGACTGTCCGTTGCGTAACAACTACATGTATCAATGTCCGTGAATAACAATCTGAACAAGCTCATCCCCTCCTTCTCTCAATTACGCCGGCACATCCGGAACAGGTTCCGCTTCACCCAGTAGAACACGCACCCAAGGAACCGCACAAATGACAGCCCGAACGTCGTCCACAGTATGACCGCAAAGTAAATGTGCTGCTTGCTCTGCAGGTCCTGCTGTTGGTCCTCCAGCTGCTGCTCGTTCAAGTTCTCCGCAACTCCGCTCATGTTCTCGATAAACACCGCCAACGCCGCGTTCGTCAGCATCCACAGCGCCACAAGGCGCGTTCGGAACGTCTTGTTCTGATCGTCCATCGTCGGTGTCTCTGCCGACTCTTTCGGCGCGTGCTTGGACACAGCCCGCGTAACCGTCTCTTTGAACGCGGCGTCGATGTCTTCCTGCGGCTTCTGCACGTCCTCTACCACCGCCGTGGCGGTGGCCTTGTCCTTGGTCGAGTTGATTGCAGGTAGCACATCCGCCTTGTCCGAACCCTTCGTGCCCCAGCTGACGTCGTGCAGGTTGCAGAATGCATAAACATTCAGCACGTTCGTGAAGCTCGGCGCAATGAGCATGTATTGCGGGAAGCTGTTCAACATGTGCCAAGGATCCAAGTAGAGAAGCGACGAGAACAGGTAGATGCCAAAGGTTGCCACAAGCGCCGCTAGCAGGAGTCCGTTTGCTCCTCCATTGCCAGTGATGAGCACCAGGAGCTTGTCCGCTACAGTTGGCGCATTCTGGAACGAGATATCCGAGAAGGCGAGCACCGTGAGCCAGATCGACGCAACGATGAGGTAGAGGGCAAGGAAAGCATAGACGCAGAGCGTTGTCACGTAGAGCGCTCGTTCTCCTTTTGGCCTATTTCCGAGGGCGAGAACGAATTGAAGAGCTAGGAAGGCGAGGTAAATCCACTTGAATGCCTGATTGACCCAACCGGTGACGTCACCAGTGCCGAAGATGAAGATGTTCTGGTCGGGCAAGAGCTCGATGATGATGGAGAATGTCAACCAGAGGTTGGCGAGCGCGAACCAACTGAAGAGGAGATTGAACAAGTTGTACTGTTTCGCGTCAGCAACATCCAGCTTCTGCAAGCAAGGACTGCGTACCAGGGCCTGCAAATGGAAGAAAAAGAGGCGGATAAAGCCATGACCGGACCTGTAAAGCTGGAAGAAGTGGACAAGGGAGTACTAGAACGGATTCAAGAGGTGTCCAGGTGCAGAGACAGGAAGCTTACCACAGAGGCAGCAAAGGAGCCGTTGAGCCAACGACGACGCTGGCCGATCAGCTCGCCTGCTGCTTCGGGCACGTCGGTCTCTGCCTTGCTGGGCTTGACGTACGTCAAGGTCCACTTATCGTTTGCCTTGGCGACCAGTTCGAAGCAGAGGATCCGGTCCTCGGCTAAGAACATGTTCTTGGTGAAGATGTCCATGCCATAGATGCCCTTCTTGCCGAGTCGCTCAGCAACTGTACAAGTTGTCAGACACGGTTGACTCATCTCGACGTAGACTTACGAGTATGGTCACCGTGAAAATACTGTTCCAAGGGCCGGCCTTGAATAGCTCGGTACCTGTACGCTGAAAACGCGCCTGGCAGCACCGATACGCTGCGGTTGATCAGTCACAGGAGCATGGCACAGTCTATCTGACTTACTATCCGAACGAGCTTTCAAGCGGCTTGTCAAGGATGTTGCTCATCTGTTTAGTGGTCAGCGCTGGGATTCATTTGCGCCGGATCTGGCCAACCTTGTACTCGAAGTTCTGTGCAGCAACAAGCGGATTGAGCAGCTTCTTCCCACCACCCAGCATGGCGTAAATCTCTCCACAAGCACCACCAAGGTTAGGATCGTTCTAATATCATGAGCATAGCTCGATTGGCGGGATCCGAGTATGCTCACGTAGAAAGCCTCCCAGAGGTAGTAGATGGACTTGTGCCCAGGTTTCGTGCCGGCGTCAACCAGAACACAGATTTCGGGCTGCAGAAGCCTTCCGATGGCATTGAAGAGCCAGCGGTGGCTGTTGATTTTCTTTGCGTTCTTCTGCTTGAGGACCAAGATGATCTGGACGGGGACCAGGTTGTTCGGATCATCGCCGTGCGGCAGGACCAGCTGCGGAGTAGCGTCGACGGACAACTGGGTGGTATACTCGAAAATGTGCGCGACCGTGTCCTTTCCGTCCACCTGCTTCTTCATGACACCGTCTTGATACACGCCGAGGGTAGCGAGCACATCGAGAACAGCCTTGTCGCAAGGGTCGATGCCGTCCATAATGAGGGCTACGGTGATTTTTTGCCAGCCCGGAACACCCTCCTCCATAGATCTCTTCCAGTACTTGGACGACTTTGTATTGCAGATGTCTCGAATGTTGAGCATGATGTTGTGCAGCGTACGGGCGTACAAGATCTTGTCCTCGTTGTACGAGGTGACGGCGATGAGAAGCTCGGTGTGGCGGTTGTAGTGCTGCTGACGGAGGGACCAGCCATTGTCGTTCGTGAATTCGTCAGGATCGCAAGTTGCGGCGGTGTAGCGCATTTTCGTAAACTCAGTAGAGTCGTCTGCCACGCATCAGTACAGGCCTCTCAAGAGAGTGCGGCGACCTACTCTTGCCCAGCCACTTTGCTTCAACAGCATTGCGCACGGCAGTAGGCACGGCATACTCGTTGATAAAGTTGCCACGAGTAAGCTTGACCCTGCGGGTTTTGCCACGCTTGGGTATAGTCTGACGCCTACGCCAGGCTTCAGATTCATCGGAGGTTCCCGATACGGTTGAGATGGGGCGGGAGAATGGCCCGTCCGAGTCGGAGGAGGGGGCAAGGCTATCCGATGGAGGTTAGATCACGCAAGCAAAGGTATCGAGATGAAAGCGCACCCGAATCCACGGGAAGAGTAAGCTTGCCCGCCCGTCAAGGGCATCTCCTCTTCCTCGTAGCCTCCATAGGACATGTGCTGACCTGCGGCCTCATGGAGGGTATCTGGGAGAGAGGAGGTGCTGGGCAAGGGACTATGACCGTAGGGAAGCGAGGGCTGGTTTGGGAATGCGATGCGTTGAGGTGCTTGGAGGGTATCATTGAATGGATCTTGGTAACGGTTGGGGGATGGCGTTCTAGAGTGCTTCTCGGTATCGTAGGAGTCCATTATGCGCGGGATGGATGAGGGTGCCGTCTACGTGTGCAGCCTGGGAGCGAAATAGAAAGAGACTAGACCTGCTAGGAGAGGAGGCGAGAGGGGTATTTGAGCAAGGAGGGTGACACGAAGCGAAGGGGGGGTTTGGGGGTGTGGGTGAATGCGGCAGGCGGGTGGTGTAGCACGTCGGTTGGATGCCGATGGCTGTGGTGCACTCGCCTCGCTGTTGGCAACCAACAGCCGAGGCCCATTCGCTGGCAGTCCATTCCTCCATGATCGCTGGTGCTATTCCAGGAATGAACGTCGCCAGAGACAGATGCCGACGTAACTGCGCGCGACAGAAGGTGGCCTCAACGCATTGCAGTGCTTCCCTCCCGATCCGCACCCCTGCCTCCCGATCAATGCCGCGTCACAATTCACTCCTGCCGAGCTGTGCACATTGTCTAGACGCGTTTCAATCATCACTCAATGTTCACTTGATGTCGTTCCACCCTCAAACTTCACTCGGCCAAACAACAGCTTTATTAAGCAATATTTTAAATAACGACAATGAGCCTCGTTGAGCGCATTCGGCGACCGGGGCGTGCAACCCATTTCCGATCAACCAAACGTGGGGTAGTCAGAGTCAAAGTCCTTCTGGATCGCAGTGATGTTGTACCCGTGCGTCGCGAGCGACAGCTGCAGCATGATCTTTGCTTTCTCCGGGTTCAGCGAGTTGGCAGAGATCGTGTATCCCCCGGGCCCATCCGGCGCGTCAGACCCGTCACCCGTACGCGTCGCCGCCACCATCGCAACACTCGCGTTCTTGCACAGTGCTGACCACGCCGCACCCCACGTAGAGTCCGTTCCACCGTCGCCGGACCCGGCAACGACAATGCCCTTGGCCCCGGAAGCGATCGCCGCCGAAATAAGGGGAATGTCCAGATTCATGTCCTCGTAAGCGTAGAGGATGGTAACGTGAGGAAGCGTCGTAAAGCCGGTGATGTTGAACCATGGCTTGTTCAGAACCGGGGCAGGCTCGTACCAGAAACGAGGCGTCGCGCCGACAAAGTTGCCAAGGTATCCCTGCTCATATGCCTTGAATGTATCGAGAGACCTCTGCGAGCATGGTCAGCGTCAAGCATCGATTACAGCGCAATCAGCTTACGGGGTTGGTCTTGGTCGTGTAGAAGGCCGAGCCAATACGATCGTTGAGCGTGACCATCGTCCCACGACCCGCGGCACCAGCATAAGTCGCAAGGCTGATCGCCTGGAGAAGGTTGTACGGGCCGTCCGCAGAGATGGCCGTCGCAGGCCTCATGGCGCCAACGATCACCACAGGCTTGTCGCTCTTAATGGTCAGATCCAGCATGATAGCCGTCTCCTCCAGAGTATCCGTTCCGTGGCTGACAACAGCGCCGAAAACATCAGGGGAGGCGAGGTACTAGTCACCGTCAGACAATGCCCGCAGTGGCCGGGGCAGTGACTAACCTCGCTGATGTTCCTGCTGAGCTGCATGGTGAGGGTCGTGTTCATCTCGTCCGATGCAACGTTAGTGAACTGGATACCAATGATGTTGGTGACTGGCAATGGGTGAGCATAGGGCAAACAAAGAAGCGCGCATACACACCATTGATAATCTCCGGCACGGCGTCAAGGAGCGTCTGACTGTACAGACTGTCAGCAAGGCATGCAAAGGACGCCCATAGTAACTCACACGCCGAGAGCACCGGCCTGGTAGCCAGTCACAGCAGTTGCAGAGCTATCACTCCCGGCAATGGTACCACCAGCTGCGGCATGGTCAGTTGGCGATCTCAAGCAGGACGAGCAGGCTTACTCCCAAAGTAGACGATCGTTGGCAGGGACGCATTGTTGCCGTTGGTCGCCGTGGTGTTGATCGCGTCACGGTAGGCCAGACGGAGATGACGGGGCAAGTCTTCAACGCGGGCGCTGGCGGCGCCTGCAAGAGCGACGGCGGCAATGACAGAGGTGAACAACATGATACGCTCTACGGTGACGTTGAGAGACTGGGAGCTGTCCTAGAGTTCCCACGAAGAAGTCGTCCCGCCTTAAGTAGTTCCTGCAGATCCCCAGCGGAAGTGTGGAATGAATGGAGCATCGACACAGACCAGCGGATGCCGATGTTGAATGGAGGCAAGACAGCGAAGGAGGCAGAGATGAGCAATTGCAGCAGAAGTTTTCTGGATGAGCCTTATCGTCCAGCTGTGAGAGGTCGCTATTGATGGGTTATCACGTCGAGCATATGGACACGAGGTACGAGTCAAACCAGTTGTCGCTGTTGACGGCATCCAGGCACGTAAGGCATGGTTTTTATTCTTGGCGGATTTCTATCGGGTGCCATGGCCGGGGTGGATATATATGGTCATGCTGCCGTCTGTTTAAGGCAAGTGAATGGCGATGCTGCGACCGCGTAAGCATCAAAGTTGCAAGCTAAGCCGGCGAGCGCTTGTCTCGCCTCGGTCAACGCTCCGGGCGATTTTGGTACAGGTACGCATCTCCGGCCGGCACCTTATCTGCGTCCCCGACCTCACCAATCGGAACCGGCAAGGGCACACCTTGCGGATAAACTTGCTCGGTTCGGCACAACTGAAGTTCGGTCCGAGGAGCTCATCGACACATGCGTTCGACCGAGTCTATATTTGGCCTTGGCAGGAGCGGATGAATCCTAAACAAATGAATTAAATGACAGCCGACCCTAGAAAGTGACAGTCCCCCAGTCCCTACCTCCTCCTGCAACGTTTTCCTTTCGATAAGGAGAAACTTCATAACATAATGGAGAGGATGACGCTCGGATCTTGCGTGTTCAATGACTGGGTTGTTCTCTCGATTCTGGCTGGCACACGCGGTAGGTCGCACTGTGCCGAGAGTGGCGGTTTCGGCCACCACTACGCCGTGGCACACAAGTCTCTGCAGCCCGTCTTGCACGGGCGAATGAGTGCGCTGATCGACGATGGTTGAGGTGTGAACGTAATACGTCGACTGCTAGTGGCGTATGAGCAACGTGATGGAGTGTTTCGGCGATGTCGGCGATGGGTAGTTGCCACGCAGAGGCAGCCTGGCGCGCGGCCAATACCACATCGCTCTCCCGCACCCCGCTGGCGCAACGCCGATGTACATAAACACGTTGATTGACTATCCGAATATTCGTTCTGAGCTCCCGACTACGAGCGATTGACTTTGACTGTTCACAACAGCCATCTAGTAAGACTCGTCCGCGAGCATGCGCTCGGCTTGAAGATACGCGATACCGCACACCGTGATATCAGGGTGGCCGGCAGGCAGAGTAGGGAGAGCCGAAGCGTCGCAGACCCTCAAGCCGCGCACTCCATACACGCGAAGATGCGAATCGAGTACACCCGTGTCAGGCGTGCCCATCCTGGCCGTTCCGGCCTGCACGTCATGACAACCTCATAAGCTAGTTGGTCCGGAAGACATGACAATACTCACAGGATGATAGTTCGTCTCAGCATTGTTGACGATATGTTCTTTCAACTCCGCGTCTGTCACCAGATCGGGATCACGCGATCCAAGCCAGAGGAAGTCGGACTTGTCCACATCGGTGACAATTTCCAGCTGGTCGACCAGCGGAGCACAGCGAGCGATACGCAGGCAGAGCCGCAAGGCACGGGTCATGATCGCCACGTCGTTCGGATGACTGAACGTCCTGGAATGCGTGTAAGTGATAGACAGCGGGCAGCATCGTCACGCGCAGACATACTTCGGATCGATGATTGGTGCCGCCCAAGGGTCAGAAGATTTCAGCTGAACGAATCCGTGACTCTGCGGGGCGAGTAGGATTGGGAACTGAGTATATAGTCAAGAGCAGGTCGACGACATGCCTCACGATGGACCCACCAGGGTGAATCCGTTCACGACGGGCACCGAGCCATGCTTTATGAAGCCAGTAGGCGCACCGATCACTTCGACGTCTGGCGCAGTCGGCCCGCTGGTCCAGTCGTCGACGGGGATGATCGGGTACTTGCCAGCCATGCCAGGATGTCTAATGAGGTTCGAAGGTCAGTATGATTACGATCTTCAAGTACTGGCCGTGCGACTCACTCCTTTACATCGGTGGATCGGAAGAAGGCCGTCGTCTCGGCAACCTGGAAGAGATTACCAGTGAGCGGCAGTATGAGTCTGACGGCGACACACTCACGTTGGAGGAGAAAACACCCTTGCCGGTCTCCATCCACAGCTTCATCGCCGCTTCCTGACCTCCAACCTGACTCAGATGCCAATCGATGGTCGCTCCGGGCTTGGCACGGAAGGTTATGGATCCAGTAGTGGGATGCTGTCCAGAAGGTCATGATAACGTCGTCGGAGTTGCTGATGTGCTTACGTCTAGCAGGTTTTTCCCGACCACGGCAGAATTATAGACCACCGGAACGCCGACCTTTTTCAAGTCTTCTTCGGGTCCTATTCCGGAGAGCAAAAGCAGCTTCGGCGTGTTGATAGCCCCGGCAGACAGAATGATTTCCCGTTTCGCTTGAATCTTGAATGTCTCCGAGTCGGGAGAAGTGGCAACCTCCACACCTGAAGCCTTCGGGGATCCTTCGCTTTCCGAAAAGATCACGCGCAGAACAGAAGTCTCGCAGAGGACTGTGAGATTCGACCTCCTGAGCACATCCTCGGTGAGGAAGGCTGTAGCAGAGGAGGATCCTGATGTTCCCAGGTAAGACTTCCTGCGCTTCTGGCAATAAAGAGATACGAACGTTGCCCTTTAGAAGCACCCTGAGTGCTGACGAATGTCATTACTTCGGTCCCTCCCAAAGGGTTTTCGCCCGTATTGACATCGCTGTCAGAGAGATTAGGCGACTCTGCTTTCTCTGCCTTACAAAGAAGCGTACCGATTGTACTTGATACCGACCTTAGTGGCAGCCTGGAGATACGCACTGCAGATGGGCTGAGCAACGCAGAAATAAGCGTACGTCTCCTAGAGGGCATGAACGAATTCACCGAGAGGTTACCATAACCTGTGGAGCGAGGTCCTCCGACACCGCGAGCAGAATGAGGGGTTTGAGTAGAGTCGCGAGGAACGTGATCTTCCAGCAAGCGGAAGATGGGCTTGAGGTCGGAGAAGGTCCACCCGGTCACGCCCTCCTTCGTCCATTGATCGTAGTCTGATCCAGCTCCTTCCGTCACCATCATTGCGTTCATGGAACTGCATCCTGCGGAGATATCGTCTCAATGGCACACAAGCAACAGCGAGCCGACGTACCTCCCAAGATTTTACCACGGGGCCAATACAGACTACGGCCGGCTAGAGCATCTTGAGGGCTGTAATTTGGTTCAGACACGCTACCTCGCAGGCTCGCTTTCGTGAACAACTTACGTCGTGTTATAGTCCCAATCATTCTTGGTGCTGTGTACCAAAGGTTAGGAGAATCGGAAGTAAAATTCAGTTTGAGGCGCGTACTGAAAGAGCTGAGAGAAGAGCAATGGGATTTGCGCAGCTGCGACACCCGCATTGCTGTCGATACGGCGTCAGTCGATGCTCGTGCAGCCTTCACGACTGCCGATGCTTACTTGGATCCGCTTTCAATCAACAGAACAGTGAGCGCTGAGTTAGAGGACAATTTGTTCGCGAGTACACATCCTGCGGAACCGCCGCCGACAATGATGTAGTCGTACGCGTTCGTCGCCAACTGCGAGGGAGCAGTGAAGATTTTCGAAGTTGCGTCCGACATCTAAGACTGAGAAGTTGCAGCGTCGTGTCCTGTGGAGAGGAAGAGGCCAAGGCGTTGGTTGTGAGCCTTATAACTGTTCCGATCGACGGTAAGGACCTAAGACGCGCACTGCCCTCGATCCATAGAGACGGTTCCATTGAAGCGTGAATATTGCCAAAACAGCTTCGACCATGGGGCACCGATGTAAGACCGCGGCGGCAGCACAAGAGACGTTGGGGTAACTTAGACAAACTGATGGGAGATTGCCAGATCCTGCTACGCGGACTGTTTCCCGTCGCCGCTGCTGCGGAAGAGGAGGTAAAAGAGGCGTTGCGAACAGATTGATGCACAGGAAGGGCGTTGCGACAATGCCAGCACACGAAGACCCAGAGCCCGAAGACACCGCCTGAGTACAGAATGGAAGATCAATCGGATGGAAGCTCTGGGTTCAATGATACGCGGATCGGCGGAGAGAGGAACAAGGAAGAACGGCGCGGCTGAACATCACCTGATTGCGACAAACGGGATCAATTTTCGTTTGACTCTAGCCTAATGCAGCGACTTTGCCCGCGAGAATGTTGCTCCACATGTGCAAGCCACCGGCACTACGGTCTTCTGCTCCTGTTTACCATGTTTTCAGGCGATCTCTAGCCATATGCATGGACTCGCTCCTCCCCGAGGACGAAGACTGGGAAGCGGTGGGGTGAACCCGGGCTGGTCGTCGCTTGTCGTATTATCATGCTTTTGACAATCATGCAACTGCCAGATCATAATGGAACACCCAAGCTTCCCCGCTTTCCTGATGTCGCATCTCAAGTGCACAAGGCGCACGTGATGTCCAACATCGCTCCTGAGGGACCTCGCTGCGTAGCTCGCGGACTGCTGTGCGAGAGATCTACCATGCTGGGTGACTTCCATTTTGGCTTGCTCGGCTATGGGGCTCCTTCAAACGTTCTCCTATCTATGTCATGCGATGTTCATGGGGCTGCGCGAGTCGCGACGGTTCATTATTAGTTTAAAACCTGCCGTCGAAGGGGAAAGAGGATTCACTCTCCTCTCTCCAAACGAGCACCCACCAGGTCACAATGAGTCTTGCATTACCACCCCCTGTGTCTTTTCTGCAAGCAGCCCAGGTGGCAGCTGTACGTCATTCACTTTGGAGAACTGAAAGGAGCTTGGAAGCCGACCTGTTGTTTAGACAGTCATCTTCCTCTCCGTGGCCGCTGTTGGCTATGTGGAGGTGTGTTTTTCTCGCTGCTTCTCTGCGCAGCCACCTCACTGCTACTCAGATCGTCTATCGCATATTGCGATTTCAGTACCACAAGGGCGTGCTTAAGCGCTACTACCCTCTGCCCAGCAACAGAGAGCTTTACTCAGTAGGCAGCTCGCCCGCCAGGCTATATCGAATCGCTCACCTCTCCCGATTCAGAACTTCCGAAATGCGGTGGCCTTCATTTCTCCCCCGGTTTTGCTCTACTATTTCTACATGAATCCCACTGTCGAGCAAGGACCACTTTGGCGCATTCCAACAAGGCCCATGTCCTATCGTTTCAATCCACTCGAGATGCTTGTCTACCTGATCGGGTACATGCTTATGCAGTATGTAAGAACGCCCTCTCGCGGTGTATGATGCTCACGTCCGCTATAACAGCGACACTCTTTTCTACTTCATGCATACGCACGCCCATTACGACAAGTGGATGTACAAGCATACACATGCGATGCATCACGAGTATACCCACGAGATGAACGTCTTCACTACCGCGTAACATCCTTCCGCATTCTGCAGAAATCACGCTTACTCTCTGCGTGCAGGTATGCTGAAGCTATGGAGAACGCCTACCAAACGGGTGAGCGAATTCCAGGAGACGTTATCGTCCTTGAGATCTTATCAAACACAGGCATTCCATGGACTATTTACACCGCCGTCTCTTGCCACAATTTCTGGCTCCTGTTCGTGCCCTTGTCCCTTAATCTGACGACGACAAGTACGCTGCTGCTCTGTCCGAAGCCTCGGTCACTGACTGTTTTCGTGCTAGTTCTGGGTCACAGTGGTTTCCAAGCGCACCCGTACGCCCCCGTTCTTCCTCGCTGGCCTGTCGCTCATCTATCACAGTGTCTTTGGATACCTCAACCCAGCTCTCTATGTTGCCCAAAAGCTATTCGGTCGTCATATGTGCTTATTCCATATTTCCCAGTATCCGATTCGTCCAACTGACTGTTCGAATGACAGGCTAACTCCATCCGATCATGCGGCGCATCATTCTCAACGCCGGTGCAACTTCGGACTCTTCTTCAGGTGGCAAGATAAGCTCCACGGCACCTACGTGAAAGCGCATATTCCCTGCTACACGGTAGAGCACTGGATGAAGCTTCTGAAAGACGGGCAGTACCACCAGCGTGGGAAAGCTGCTGCCATCGACGGTGCACATCAAGTGGTGGAATTGAATTTTGAAGAGCTTCATTGGGGCTTCTAGCGCAACGGCAATTGCGGGGACATCAAAAGTAGTACGCGATGACTGTACGAGTCAACAAGGTTAACGATATCATGAACGAGTGCATGCACCTCTCCTTCCGTCCACGTAGTCTTGCGCCATCCAGCAGATCAGCCGCGATACGGCAGAATGAGGCGGCGTCAACCAAGATGAGCGCAGTCCGGAGGACATAGGAAGGGCCCAGGCGGCCCGATGACTCAAATCTATTCCGGCAGGGCCAGGAGTATTTGTTCGTGGGGCGGGCAACTGCGGGGTATGCCGGGTATCTATCGAGAGTCCCTCAGCAGCGATGTCGAATATCGCATGCGTTTAGTGTCTCCGAGATCTGACAACAGGAAAGCGGGGAAGCTGGGGCGCTCCTCTACGATCACGCAATTGCGTGCTTCTCATATCAAGCATGATACTACGACAAGCGACGACAAACCCGGTTCATCCTACTGTTTCGCACTACTAGTGTTCGCCCTCGGAGACGGTCCAGTCGGTCCATGCGACCAGAGATCGCCTGAAAGCATGGTGGAGTGGTGCAGACGACGTGGTACCCAGCTCAAGCGTGGTTGGCACGTATGAAGCGCTGCTGATGATTCGGCAATGAATCGATCCCGTGTCTCGGGCGGCGATTACGCACAGAGTTCTTCGCCGTTCCTCCTTCTGCTGTTCCTCGCGTATCATTGGATCCAGCGTTTCCTGCGAGCGTCCGGGTCATCTTCGCTTGTTTACTTAGGCTGCAGCCTTGACTTCTAGAACTCGATGCGCTGGCATCGTCTCAACCTTGTCCTGTGCATCAATCAATTATCAACGCGTCTTTATGCCCTCTCCTCAGCATAGGCGCAGGGACCACGCGTCCGCCGCGTGTCTCCACAGATAACTCGCTTCACCAGGGAAACCTGAAGATCGGAGGTGTCATCGTACACAGGGAATGGGATGATTGCATAGCTATGACAATAACTGCTATGTCTTCAAGATCGTCGCTTTCTACAATGGAAGCATGGCTATGCCAGCAACGCAGCGAACGTCCACATCGAGGTATGTTCGCTCTTATTGAGCACCTTTCAGGAGATGCTGATATGGAACTGAAACGATGTTCGTGGTAACAGCACGCCTCAGTAGGTCGGAACAAGGTCGTAGAGAGATGTGGACCGAACGTCGTGCTGATACGCCCACGAAACCCGAAGTGGCACCATAACAAGGCGGCCGTTGCGGCCGTTGGCGCATAACACGCGTTAGGTGCCCCTGAATTCCTCTTCTTCTATCGGTAGAAGAATGAGGTTGTAGAGTGCTGCAACAGTGACAATATCAGATTGAAGCCACGTGAATGCTGCGCTGGGCTATCAAATGGGTTTCCGAAGACTTCTCAACCATCAGAGGAGCGGGCGATCCTCCCCGATGTGCGCTCTTGGTTGAGTTCTAATCGAATGGTGAGCGGTGCGCTTTCTGATATGCTCTCAGCTGATCAGTCGACAACGGGACGGTCTAGTGTTGCGGAGCATATAACGTGTTCTAGTCCTTCGGCTCGTGCCATTGCACCCCAACTCGTATACTCAACATGCCTGCTATTGCTGCGATAGATAACACTTGGGGCGCTGTCCTCATTGGCTCATGGCTAGCACTCCTGTACGTATAGCATATCTTGACTGAGAACGCGGGACTGACTGCACTCTACTAGACTGTATGCCGATTTCATTTATAGACAGGGCACAGCAAGAAGCTGACGGCGATCAGATATGGAGTCCTAACACTGCAGGTGAGTACAGCTCATTTATCCGCCATCAACGAGAGTGATTAATTGCCGCGAGTCTAGATCTATGTCTACAATCAGAACTACCCGAAGGACACCAGGTTCCTTAAATCGACGGTCGCAGTCATATGGTGAGCTCAATACTCCACGAATACAAAGTAGCGCAAGTAACGACGAGATATCTAGGATCTTAGACACGTTTCATACCGTGCTTATCTACCACAAGATGTACACCTACCTCATCACGAACTTTGGCGACTATGATGCTCTGGCGCATAATACGTGGTCGTTCAACGTGCGTTCACAAAACTCTATGTGTTGCTCGCAAGGAAACTAAAAATGCTGTTAGATGCACGTCCTTGTCACGGTGAGATCATGCGGCCCCTTCAATTGCCTCGCGATTAAGATGGTCCTTTCCAGACTCTGGTCGCTTCGATTTCACAGACGTTCTTTATGCAACGCTGCTGGAGATGTGAGAAACGTTACTCATTCATAGCTGCCATATATCTGATCAGCTTTCCAGTCGATAAAAGCCCGGTCAATCTTGCGCTGATGGTCGTGATTCTGGCGCTGGCTTTGGTGCAGCTTGGTATGTCCGTGTCAATACTGCCCAGTCCGTGCTAATGAGGGCGCTATTCATAGCTTTTGGCCTGGGTACGTGTAACATTATTGGCCATTTTCGCACTGACAAACCTCCCGGCTTCAAGTGTGCACAGGTCTCACGTATGCCTAATTTGTTCGAAGACATCCACTGGTTACTGACGAATAGGCAGCTTCTCCTTGACGGAATATGTGCAATTCCTCAACTATACGGTATTCTATGAACCCGGCATTGTATGTTGTGCAACGGCTGATCAAAGATGTTTAGTGGGCGGTTGACACTTGGCTGGCATCGGCTGCTGCATGCGACCATATGGTCAGCGCGGCGTTCCTGCGCTTGGTGGTATTGAAGCGGTCAACAATCAAACGAACATGAACGTTGATCAACACTCTGGTTCGTTGGACTATAACTACTGGAATGCTGACAAGGTAACAGTGGCAGTTCAGTTCGACTGTACGGTCTACGTCAACTGATACTCTGCACATAACAGCGTCTGGGCACTATGTGATCTAGCACTCGTGAGTGGCATACAGTCCTGTCATCAGTATGCCAACGGTCTCCTTTCTGCAGTTCACCGGTTCCACGACAACGCTGATTCACGATTTCTTCAACGTCATGTTGGCCAAGCTGTATGCCAACTCATTGCTTGCAGCGTATGCTCCTCCGTCTCTTTAGTCCTTCCGGGTGACATATTGATATGCTCGGCCAGACTGAATCAGCGCAACCATACGTCTAATGAAGACGACACAGAAGGAGGAGCGATCTCGTTGGACTTCATGAAGCACTCTGTGCCGACGCGCTCCGTTCCAAGGTCAACTCACCAGGATAGCCGCGGGGGGATCAAAATTGACGTGGAGCACAGCCGTTACACAGAAGCAGTCAGTTCCCTGGAGGACGTTACTGCCTTCGGACAAAACTCGGAGCCTTCTCTAAAAGCCTAGGCATTACTCGCCATCTGTTTCATTGTAGGATAGTTCATCGTCACCAGTATGCGATAATTGATAGAATGCAGAAATGGCGCGAGTGAGCCAGCGCGGGCATGCGCTGCTCGCTGTCTACTCGGTCCTCGCGTGTTGCCCCAGCTGCCACCCGCGTCTCCCGCGCTTGTCGCGGGTGGGTCATCAGGTTCTAGTATGTCGCACAACCGAGTTGTTGTTCCTGGCCGGGCTGAACGAGATCGCTGGCCCATGATCGCTCATTGGACTGTGTGAGAGGAGCTTACTTGTGCATTATCGTAGGTTATTCTATAAATGTATCACGCCAGCTACTGCACAAGATACGCCAACACAGAGGATCACACGACGAAAGGAATGGAGAGCACAGCAGCTGCACCGGTCAGGACCCAGAGGAGGACGGCGACGTCCCCGCTGTGAGACGCTCTGGACGTGCTCCCCGTTGGCATGCTCGAGGAGGCAGGCGTGAGTCCAGTAGGCGCCGCACAGACCGAGTTTACGGCGGCCGAGGCTGAGGCGCTGGCGGCCGACGTGCACTGCGCAAAGATGGAGCTGGAGACGGAAGATGCGACAGAAGACGAGCATGAGCTGTAGATCACGCTTGCCGTGATGACTGCGGGAGGGCTCGTGCTGATAGAAGGACTTAGCACCATCGAGGTCGGCGCGGCTGTCGATGTTACGAAAGCTGGAGATGTGCTAACGGATGCGGCCTGCGAGGGGTCAGCAGTTTGGTAGACCGAAGGAAGGTGTTAGGGAGGACTTACGCTGCTTGTCGTGAGGCTGGACGTGCACGCCAGAGTCACTGTGGCCGCGCTCTATCATCCAGAATGTCAGTTGAGGCGGCCCGGAAGGATATCTGGACCTCACTTCAGTTTGGGTCACCGTGCTCGTGATTGTCGCGACGTCTGTGATCACGCTGGTGGCCACATTGCACGCCTCGGTCGACCCTGTGGCCGTTGTACCAGCTTCCGATGTGGTCGACAGGCAGAGGGCGGAAGGTAGGATGGTCACCGTTGAAGCGGCTGCCGTCACAGTAGTTGTCGAGCCCGGTATCGTGACGGTTGACTGTACACATATTAGCATTGTAGAAGAGACGACAATGGAAACCTTACCCCAAACGCAGTAACAAACGCCGTTTCCGTCGCTTGGGTTAACGTGAGGGTGGACGTCACTGTAGCAGTGTCTGTCACAGTCGAGGTGAGCGTAGAGGTCACGGTGTCTGTTGCAATACAGCCGGAGGTGGATGTTGACGTTGCGCAAGTACCGGTGTCAGTTGCAGTCACCGTCGCTGGGGGCAAAGTGATGGTGGATGTAATTGTCGAGGTCACCGTGTTTGGTGCACTACAGCTGGACGTCGGAGTCGGGCAAGAACCCGTGTTGGTAATAACTTGAGTCACCGTCGCGGTTGTCACTGAAGCAGGAAAGGTGACATCGTAAGTTGCGGTGACAGTAGTTGCCGGGAAGGTGATATCTTCAGTTGCAGTGACAGTAGTTGCCGGGAAGGTGATATCTTCAGTTACGGTGACAGTCGTTGCGGGGAGTGTGATACTGTCTGTCACGGTGACATCGTCAGTCGCGGTCACAGTAGTCGCCGGGAAGGTGACATCGTCCGTAACGGTGACCGTAGTCGCGGGGAAGGTGACAACGTCAGTGACGGTGACAGTAGTCGCAGGGAAGGTGATATCGTCGGTGACGGTGACCGTAGTCGCAGGGAAGGTGATGTCGTCAGTTATCGTTGTAGCGGGGAAGGTGATGTCTTCGGTAATTGTCACGGTGGTGGCAGGGATGGTGACTGTGGTGGGCGCAAAGGTGACACTTTCAGTGACTGTCGTGCCTGGTTCCGTGATTACGGTCTAAGTCGCCGCGTTAGATTACTCAAACAAACGCGTGAAAGGTTATCGAACCGTGACCACGAGGCATGACGATGGGTCATATGGCGCAGGCTCTGTGACGGTATTGGCGTCGAGAGCGACGGACGTTCCCGCGAAAATTCGACCGGTTACGGCAGCGTTGGTGATGAGGGTCACATCCGTCGCTGCGAGGATGATGCCGTTGAAGTTGGCACCTCCGCCTATCTGCACGGTGTCGGTCACTTGCCAGAATATGTGACTCGCAAGTATGCCGCCTGAAAGTATAATGTTAGTATCGGCCGCCTGCGTAAGAGTGCCTCTGCGAACGAATCAGGCACTTGCGAGCTAGCGCACAGAGAAGAGAAGCAGCTCACGAAATCTGAAATACATAGACGTCATCGCAGGAGCCGGTCAAGGTAAGATCGGTGTCGATATCGGTGTTCTCCGAAAACTTGTAGATGCCTGGAAGAAGCGTCAAGCCTCCCAGGTGTCCACCGCCAAGGTCCACGTGATCGGCCGGAACTTCATTGGCGGCAAACGTGTAAGCTGCCGAGATGTCGTTGACAGCAGCCAAGAGATTTGCTGGCGTGGGCGGATCATAGTCACTCGCATAGACCATGCCAGAAACTTGGGTCGACGTAGCTAGCGCATATCCATATGTTAGAAAGGTAACAGGGCAGCTGAAAGATGCCATGCTCACAGAACTGTCCAGAAGGATCGAGGACCAGAGCGAATCCGGTGATGGCCGTGTGATCGATGGGGTACACCCCGATGTTTCCTTGGATTGAGGTGGGTGCGAGATTGGTTATCCCGGCCTCTCCAATGATGGTGTAATTAGCGGCAGTTCCGAGAGGGACGAGCACGGCACTGTCTGAGCGGGGGCGCAACTGCAATCGAACAAAGCCTTAGACAGCGGCGCTTTGGATGAATCATAAGCTCACGTAGGCGTTCGTCTCGCTGGCTTCGGGGTACAGGAGCCCAGACTACAACGTAGATTAGTTTGGACCGAAACGCAAGCAGGGACATGGGAATGCGTACAACAGCCATAGCCAAACCGCTGAGGAAAGAGGACTTCATTGCAGCCTGGCGAGTACGGCAAGGGCAGATCTATGGGCGACAGTAGCGAGCGTGGGGTAGAGAACGACTGAAAGGGCTGATTCAGGCGCAAAGGTAACGAGCGTGGGAGACAACGACGAGAAGACAGATCCAGGAGCAAAGGTAACGAGCGTGGTGTAGATGAGGAGGTTCGAAAGGCAAGAAACCGCAAGAGCGCGGACAAGGCACCCCAGTTTTCTCAGGGAAACGCAATCACGTGTTCCGCCGAGCGCAGTGAAAACGTCAACATTGCAGGAGTTGTTGTTGTTGGATGGACCAGCCTCGTCGACAGTCAATATCAACAAGCAGTGTAGCGTGAGGTCATTTGCACGGGGTGCATTGGACGCCAGGCACGGAGAATCATCCTGGCCAAACGTAGCGGATATTGAGTCCGGATGGACCAGCCTCATCAGCGCTCATAGTTACCATAGAAGCGGGCAAATTCCTGCACGAGAGTTACGTTTGAATGACTGTACCGCCGACAGCTTCATAACGGCCCAGAGCGATCTGAGGTACGCTGTCAGGATGCGGACTGGCATCAACGTCCGCGAGGACGCGGTGCCTGAGCCCAGTGGCGATGCAGAGGGGTTCTTCGCCCTGGGAACGCGTACATCGCATTGGGTGAATGATGGCTCGCAATATATTGACCGGTCGGATAGGACGCTTCCAGAAAAGAACCTCGCAGCTTTATGGATGAAGTGACATGGTCAAAGCACAGATTAAAGAGCCACGTCGAAGAATCGCGTTGCATTGCTGGCTAGCGCGAGTCCCTCTCCTCTCTCCCTTGTGCCTGCGCCATCTTCCGTTTTGACGATGCTCATTTTCGGTGCTGGATGACGAAATTCAATGCGGTACGCGCTTGTTCGGCGCTACCAACGCGAGCGAGCAGAGGCCAGATACGCTCGAGCTGCTCGGCGGCGCGATGGGCAGGAGGGGCTGTGACTGACGGCTGCAGAGATGGTTTACAATGCGTGAGGATGCTTCTACCGTAGATTACGAAAGACGGTCGACACGGTGCATATATGCGCATATATTCGCATATATACGCTCAACACTCTACCATGTCGGAGGTACATACAGTGATTTGCGCAGACGGCGCGTCCTGACGCTTACGTAAGCGTTAACAGCCGCGTTGCGCGTCGCGTCTCGTCGCGTCTCAGCGTGTCGCTCAGGCTCATTACCAACAATGCAAACGAATACCGTAGTAAAATCTCGGGAGGCAAGTTGATTCGCTGTTGCTTGTGTGCCATTCAGACGATATCCCCGCGGGATGCAGTTCCATGAACGCAATGATGGTGTCGGAAGAAGCTGGATCAGAAGGCGTGACCAAGTGGACCTTCTCCGACCTCAAGCCCATCTTGGGCTTACTGGAAGATCACGTTCCTGGCGAACCTACTCAAACCCCTCATTCTGCCCGCGGTGTCGTAGGAACTCGCTCCACGGGCTGTGGTAACCTCTCGGTGAGTTTATTCATGTTCTCTAGGAGACGTACGCTTTATTCGGTGTTGTTCAGTCTATGTGCAGCGCATATCTCAAAGCCGCCACGAAGGTCGGTATCAAGTATAATCGGTGCACTCCGGTGTCAGACAGAGAAGCAATTGGGCTAATGTCTGACGGCGCGGTCAATACGGTCCGGAATTGGACCTGCAGAAGGCTTGGAAAAGGTCTGCGTTCCGGTGGTCTATAACTCTGCGATGGTCGGGAAAAACCTGCTGGACGCAAGTGCATCAGCAACTCGGATGATGTTATTGTGACCTTTTGCATAGCATCCCACTACCGGATCCATAACCTTCCGTGCAAAGCCCGTAGCGACCGTCGATTGGCATCTGAGTCAGATTGGAGCCCACAACAAAAGCGCGTATGCGCGTCTACCCATGCGGCCGTTTCTGAACCTTGACTAGATAGCTGATGCCGAGTCGGACATCGGCGGGGATGGCCATGGGCGTCCTACGCGCGTAGACGCGATAGAGGGACAGCAACAACTTTTCCCACGAGGAAAGGGCGCCATATACCCGTATAGGCCAGCGGCGGGGCGCGCCTGGAGCGACGATGGAATGGCATCTGAATGAGGTGGGATCCCAGGAAGCGGCGATGAAGCTGCGAAGGAGACCCGCAAGGGAATCTTCTCCAACGTGAGTGTCTCGCTGGCGGACTCCTCCCGCCGCTCACTGGTAATCTCTCGCGGGTCGCAGAGACGACGGCCTTCTTCCGATTCACTGACGTGAAGGAGTGAGTTGTACGGCCAGTACTTGTAGATCGTACTCATACTGACCTTCTAACCGCCTAGGCATCCTGGCATGGCCAGCAAGCACCCGATCATCCCCGTGGACGACTGGACGAGCGGGTTCATTCAGCTAGAACCTTCTGACCCTTGGGCGGCACCAATCATCGATCCGAAGTATCTCTGTGGCTGACGATGCTGCCCGCTGTCTACGCATTCCCGCACGTTCAGTCACCCGCACGACGTGGCGATCATGACCCGTGCCTTGCGGCTCTGCCTGCGTATCGCTCGCTTTTCTCCCCTTGTGGACCAGCTGGAAATCGTCACCGATGTGGACAAGTCCGACTTGCTCTGGCTTGAATTGCGAGATCCGGATCTGGTACCAGACGCGGAGCTAAGAACATATCGTCAACAATGCGGAGACGAATTATCATCCCTGTGAGTATCGTCATATCTACCGGACCAACTAGCTTATCAGTTGTCCACGTGGTGTAGGACGTAGCCGCCAGGATGGGAGTCCTAACACTACAGGTGAGTACAGCTGATATATGCGTCATCAGCGCAAGTGATTCATTGCCGCGAGATTAGATCTATGTCTACAATCCGAACTACCAGAGGACACCAGGTTCCTTAAGTAGACGATCGCAGTCATATGGTGAGCTCAATACTCCACGAATACAAAGTAGCGCAAGTAACGACGAGATATCTAGGATCTTAGACACGTTTCATACCGTGCTTATCTACCGCAAGATGTATCCCTACCTTATCATGAGCTTTGGCGACTGTGATGTTCTGGCGCATGATACGTGGTGATTCAACGTGCGTTCACAAAGCTCTATGCGTGTATCGCAAGGAAATTAAAGATGCTGTTAGCTGCACGTTCTTGTTACGGTGGACGGCGTACTCGGATCTTGTTCAAAATCGATGACTGCGAAGCGCTTAGCCAGTTGACGATTCGTGTTGTCCAGGCGTGGTCGCGCCGGTAATTGCTTGGCGATGAGCGTTCTGAAGCTCGATACCTTCTTGCAAGATTAATGAACTTGCCATGCGACGAGCGTTCCTGGATGCACGGCGCGCAGCCCGAGACGGTTAGGTTCCAGACAAGCGTCCACGCACTGGCCAATCAGGACTCGCCTATACAGTACACGCGAACCGAACCCTTTGCACGCGGATCCCTCCCCTCCATCCTCCGGTCGAAATCCGCGTCCCGTGCTACGACGTCTGACCCCGCTGAGCCAACTAGCGCGGATGCCGACAGCTCCCTCAGCAGCGTACTCTGTGTGAGTCAGCGCGGGGCGGGCGTGCGGGGGTGGGGGGCGAGTAGGGTCCCCGCTGCGCGGGAGGGGACTGGCCAATTCGGCCCGAGCACGTGGCCTGCGGGGCCCCACGGGCTCCACTGCGCCCGTTTGCTCCCTGCGACAATCGATCAAGCTCAGGCTCAGGCTCTCAGGGGCGAATTCAATTTGAATTCCTTTGGACGGACTCGGTCAGAAGCACTCGCAAAGGACAGTGCCCCGTGCCTCGCCTGCCATCGCTCACCGACAGCGACAACCTCCACAATCCCCCTCCGCGCGTGGAGGCTGCCATCGTGCCACACACACGTGTCGCCTTGCCATTCCTTCCTGTTCTTCAGCTGTCGACCAGGGAAGGGAAGGGCCAAGCGGTGGATGCACTCAGGGCTCCTCCACCCAACCCCGCAATTCAGTAACCTGCGGGGGGCGTCCCGGGCTGTCAGAGGGTCGCATATGCGCGTGTACAAGTAGGACGGAGCGCGGGTTGCGGGATGCTTCTTTCTCGTGAGAATCTCCCACCAGCTTGTCCAGAACGGGACTACGCAGGCAGCCGCTCAAGCACGCGAAACTCACTCGCTAGCAAGTCAACAAGAAGCCAGCAAGAAGCATCACGCATCATGTCCTCCCGCGACCTCGACGGGTCCGACGTAGCGGACGAGAAGGCGCTCGACCAGCAGCTGGAGTACGCTCCCAGCCCTGGGGAGGAAGAAGTGATCGTCGATACCGAAGTGGGCAAGTACACGGACCACACGATCGTAATCGACGAAGCGACCAACAAGCGCCTGCTGAGGCTGATCAACACCCGCGTTTTGCCATGCATGATCATGTGCTACCTGGCACAGGCGCTCGATAAGGGCGTACTGGGAACGGCGAGCATCATGGGTCTCCAGGCGGACACGGGCATGGTCGGGCAAGATTATGCGCTTACGGTGAGCACCGGTATGTCCACTCGCGGGTGGAAACACTGACCCCAGCGCAGAACACAGTACTCTGGATCGGCGTGATTGTAGGTGAGCTGCCGGCAAACAGGCTCGTACAAGTCCTCCCGCTCGCAAAGTTCGTCTCGATCTCCCTGATCCTCTGGGGATGCGTGCTCTTCATCATGGGCTTTATGAGGAACGTAAAGGCGATCTTGGCGTTGAGGTTCATGTACGTCTGTTTCTCACCGGTGAGGTGCCGTGCTGACCTCGCCGCTCGCTCCTTTCACTGCCCCGTTCCCTCCTTTCGCCCGCTCGCCCGCTCGCCCGCTCCACTCGCCGCTCGCCGCCCAGCCTCGGCCTGCTCGAGTCCGTCTCCGGCCCCGTGCTTCTCGCCATCTCCGTCATGTGGTACAAGCTTCACGAGCAGCCCCTCGTCGTCTCCGGGTACCAAACGATGATCGGAGCCAACAGCGTCATTTCTGGCCTGCTGGGCTATGGTTTCTACCACGTGATGAACTCGACCCTCTACGGCTGGCAGTACCTCATAATCCTCATCTCGGGCCTCAGCATCGTCATGGGCGCCTTCATCTGGTTCTGGATGCCGGACTCACCCCCGCGCGCAAAATGCTTCACTGAGGAGGACAAGCTGCTCATGGTCGAGCGGATCCGGGCCAACGACCAGGGGCTGAAGAACACGCACTGGAACAAGGTCCAGGCGAGCGAGGCATTCCGCGATCCGCTCATCTACATGCTCTTCTTCGCCATGGTCCTGAACACGCTCATCACCGGCGGCCTAGGCTCATTCTCCGCCCTGCTGATCAACCAGGCATTCGGATTCGACGTCCTCAACTCGCAGCTGCTCTCGATGCCCCTGGGCGTGTTCTCAATGTCCCTCCTAATGGGCTCATCGTTTATTGCCTCCCGCACAAAGCAGACGATCTACGTCATCTTAGGGTTGGCCATTCCCAACATTGTTGGAACAATCGTCCTCCTCACCGTCACCCCCGGTTTAACGACGCGCGGAGGCCTCCTCGTTGCATTCTACATCATGCAGTGCTTCCAGGCTCAGTCCCCGCTCATCCTCACCGTCGCGTCCCGTGAGTCCATTCCTATCATATACCTTAGGGCACCTCTGACCGCCCCTAGGAAACATCGCGGGCCAAACGAAAAAGGTGATCGCGTTCGCGTTCACGTTCATCGGCTGGTCGGGCGGGAACGCAATCTCTTCTCAGCTGTTCCAGTCCCAGTGGGCGCCCAGATATCTCATCTCGCTCTACATCCACTGCGGGATCTACGTCCTCTTCATCCTCCTGATGTTTTCTATACGCATGCTCCTCGTGCACAGGAACAAGGCGAAGAACAAGGCTCGCGAGGGCATGACGCAGCATCACGAGAATGCGTTTGCGGACAAGACGGATTGGGAGAATGAGGAGTTCACTTGTGCGTGCTTTTCTCCATTATCAGAAGAAAGGCGGCTGATCATAATGGCAGACGTTTATTGAGCCCAAAGGGATAGGGAGTGCGGGTGTATGTTATGTAAACTCTTTTATTCGCGTGTTCGGGCGAGCGCGGCGAGTGCGACGGACTGCCGTGGGTGACTGCCGGCGAGGAAAGGGATACGGCAATGATAATCAGTTCTTTGCAGACTGCAGCGGCTTCGCACATTCCTGTCCGGGCGCTCTGGCATTCATACGCGACGCTCGCGGTGGCCATCACGGACAGTCCACCCCCCCAGCCCTGCGCCCGATTGAAGTGATCACCGGCAAAACACGCGATGACGGAGTAGACAACGCGGAACGCATGCCGGCAATGGCTCACATGCGCCATTTTCGCATCCTATCAATTATCGCATACTGGTGCCAATGAGCGATCCTACAATGAAACACATGGCGAGGACCGCCTAGGCTTAGGCAATGCCCGCGAATCAATGCATTTGGCAATTGATATACCACAACCTCCGCTAAGAGTCTAGTTGAGGAGAGGCGACAGAGTTTCCGAGACAGGAAGGCGATCGTGGTCCGCTTCGACGGGATTGTAAGTAGGCTTGGCACCACCACAAGCGAAGCGGCTCCGAGTTTTGTCCGAAGGTAGTAACGTCCTCCAGGGAACTGACTGCTTCTGTGTAACGGCTGTGCTCCACGTCAATTTTGATGCCCCCCGCGGCTATCCTGGTGCGTTGACCTTGGAACAGAGCGCGGCGGCACAGAGTCCAAACAAGATGTCGTCTTCGTTCGATGTATGGTTGCGCTGATTCAGTCTGCCCCCACGTATCGATAATGCTGCTTGGTGCTGCTGGAGAGCCGGAAGGGCGAACGCTGCAGGGAATGAGTTGGCATACAGCGTGGCCAGCATGACGTTGAACAAATCGTGAATGAGTGTCGTCGTGGAGTCGGTGAACTGTCGCAAGGAAACAGTGGGTATGGAGGCGACATGACGAGTTAATTCCTCCGATGGCCCGTCTTCGGAGGCGGAGTTCCTACAATGGCCCTCCGGGCGCAAATTCCCAAAATGACCCCTGCGAAACTGTGCTCAACAACAAAATTGATGATAATTACATTGATTAAAATAGTATTTCCTCGCTGTTATGGATGCAGACTATTCAATGAACTACTGGTATGTTCCACTGCTCTAACTTGAGGCCCAAAAGCTGCATTATTGCATACACAATATCAAATATCTCATGTGTACTGATTTCAAGCTGGTTTTGTCTTTTAATCATTGTTTAAGCATCTGCAGTGCATCTGCACTATTCTTCCTACATCAAAACAACCCAAAATAATATTTCAATCATTGTAATTATTATCAACTTTCTAATTGCACACAATTTCGCGGGGGTCATTTTGGGAATTTGCGCCCGGAGGGCCATTGTAGGAACTCCGCCTCCGAAGACGGGCCATCGGAGGAATTAACTCCGACATGACGGTCCCACGAGGGCTAGATCACGTGCTCAGACGCTTGTATGCAGAGCATTAGTTGATCGTAGACCGTACGGTCGAATTGACATTATTACCTTGTTAGCATTCCAATGGCGACCATGCGACGAACCAGCTTGTCGATCAGCGTTCTTGTTCGTTTGATCGTTGACCGCTTCATTACCAGCGAGCGCACAAGCGCAACGCTGACCATAAGATCGCATGCAGCAGCCGATCCCAGCCAAGTGTCAACCGCCCACTAAACATCTTTGATCAGCCTTGCACAACATACGATGCCGGGTTCATAAAATACCGTATAGTTGAGGAATTGCACATATTCCGTCAAGGAGAAGCTGCCTATTCGTCAGTAACCAGTGGATGTCTTCGAACAAATTAGGCATACGTGAGACCTGTGCACACTTGAAGCCGGGAGGTTTGTCAGTGCGAAAAATGGCCAATAATGTTACACGTACCCAGGCCAAAAGCTATGAATAGCGCCCTCATTAGCACGGACTGGGCAGTATTGACAAGGACATACCAAGCTGCACCAAAGCCAGCGCAAGAATTACGACCATCAGCGCAAGGTTGACCGGGCTTTTATCGACTGGAAAGTTAATCAGAAACATGGCAGCTATGACTGAGTAACGCTTCTCACATCTCCAGCAGCGTTGCATAAAGAACGTCTGTGATATCGCTCCGACGACAGTCGGCAAGGACCATCGTAATCGCGCTGCAATTGTAGGGGATCTCACCGTGCCAAGAACGTGCAGCTGATAACGTCCTTGGTTTTCCTTGCTGATAACACATGGAACTTTGTGAATGCACGCTGAATCACCACGTACTGTGCGCCAGAGCGTCATAGTCGCCAAACTTCATGATAAGGTATGTATGCATCTTGTGGCAGATAAGCACGGTGTGAAACGTGTCTAGGATCCTACATATCTCGTGAGTACTTGCGCTAATGTGTATTCGTCTAAGCTCACCATATGACTGCGACCATCTATTTAAGGAGCCTGGTGTCCTCTGGCTAGTTCGAAGTGAAGACATAGATCTAATCTCCGCCGCAATTAATCACTTGCGCTGATGACGCATATATCATCTGTACTGACCTGTAATGTTAGGACTCCCATCCTGGCGGTTACGTCCTACACGATGTGGAGAACTGATAAGGTAGTTGGTCCAATAGATATGATGATACGCACAGGGATGATACTCCGTCTCCGCATTGTTGACCATATGTTCTTTCAGCTCTGCGTCTGTCACCAGATCCGGATCTTGCGACCCGACCCAGAGGAAGTCGGACTTGTCCGCATCGGTGACGATTTCCAGCTAGTCGACAAGGGGAGCAGAGCGAGCGATACGTAGGCAGAGCCGCAAGGCACGGGTCATAATCGCCACGTCGTTCGGGTAACTGAACGTGTGGGAATGCGTGTAAGTGATAGACAGCGGCCAGCACCGTCAGCCACAGACATACTTCGGATCGATGATTGGTGCCGCCCAAGGGTCAGAAGGTTGCAGCTGAATCAAGCCGCTCGTCTAATCGTCGACGGGGATGATCGGGTGCTTGCCGGCCATGCCAGGATGCCTAGGCGGTTAGAAAGTCAGCATGTGTACGATCAACAAAGTACTGACCGTGCGACTCACATCTTCACGCGTGTGGATCGGAAGAACGCCGTCGTCTTTGCGACCTGCGAGAGATTACCAGTGAGCGGCGGGAGGAGTCCGCCAGCGAGACACTCACGTTGGAGAAGATATCCTTTCCGGTCTCCATCCACAGCTTCATCGCTGCCTCCTGGGCTGCGACCTGTCTCAGATGCCAATCGATGGTCGCTCCGGGCGCGAGCTGCCGTTAGCCTATACGGGTCCATGGCGCCCTTTCCTCGTGGGGAAAGTCGTTGCTGTTCCTCTATCACGTCTACGCGCGTACTACGCGCATGGCCGTCCCCGCTCATGTCCGAGTCGGCATCAACTATCTAGTCAAGGTTGAGCAACGGCCACACGGGTAGATGCGCATATACGCACTTTTGCTGTGGGCTCCGACCTGTCTCAGATGCCATTCGATGGTCGCTCCGGGCGCCCGCCGCCTCTAGCTTATACGGGTCCATGGCGCCCTTTCCTCGTAGGGAAAGTCGTTGCTGTTCCTCTATCGCGTCTACGCGCGTAGTACGCGCATGGCCGTCCTGGCCCATGTCCGAGTCGGCATCAACTATCTAGTCAAGGTTCAGAAACGGCCGCATGGGTGGACGCGCATATACGCACTGTTGTTGTGGGCTCCGACCTGGCTCAGATGCCAGTCGATGGTCGCTCCGAGCTTTGCACGGAAGGTTATGGATCCGGTAGTAGGATGCTGTCCAGAAGAGCATGATAACGTCATCCGAGTTGCTGATGTGCTTACGTCTAGCAGGTTTTCCCGACCATGGCAGAATTATGGAGCACCGGAAGGCCGACCTATATCAGCATCATAGTCGAGTACATTGATAGGACTTTCGAGACTCGTGCGGTGCGTGGAAGGAGAAACGAGCGAGGTGGGAGAGACGAGGATCGGGCCCCGTTCCAGCTATCGTCCTGCTCCGTATCGGCGATGAGAGCGGGCTGCTCCGTGTGCGGAAACTGCACTTGGCCAGGGCTACTGAAGATGCCATCTTGCGCGTCTTCAGCAATCGGCTGCTGGGTGCAGTGGGCGCTGCGGGCAGGGGAGGGGAGCATGTTGAAGTTGTAGGACGAGAAAGGGTCAACCTGGGGTAGGCTGGCGCGGAAGGGCGAGATACCGGTCACCCCAACCGTGTTCTGCTGTTGAGACTGGTGAGTAGTCGGAGTCTTCGGGCTCATAGACGGAGTCAAGGGTTGTCCTATGCAGGTATCGATGTCAGTTACTGTGGCCTCCGTCACAAGGTAAAGCATGCGTACCAGGGCCCCAAGACTGGCTCATACAAGTGCCGGTAGGCATAATCAGGCCAAGAGGAGAGACCATCTGTCCGTTGTGAGTCTCGTCGGGATGAGGCGGAGGCGGCTAGGGGTACGAGCGCAGAGATGCGGAGTCGACTCGCCGTGCCAAATGTTAGGCATGGAGGCGGAGGTGTGAAGACGAGGGCTAGGGCGGGCCGAGAGCTGACCCTGGGCAATGAGCTGCTTGGGTGAAGCATGCTCGTTGTACCTGTCCGACATATTGTAGTCAATACTGTTGAGAGCCGGGGTGAATAAAAATGGCGACGAATCCAGGAAGACTGTAGAGACAAAAGGAGTCAGCTGCTGTTGTTGCTGCATGTCAAACTGCGGGGGCAAAGACATGGAAAGAATCAAGCAAGGGGGGAAGAAGTGATGGAGAGGAGGGAAGTCCGAGGGAATTGAAGGGAGATGAGATGAGATGACGGACCTGTATGCACGACTTAGGCCGGCTTTTATGCGTCTCGAGAGGGGAGCTCGCAAAGGTGCTCCTCTCCAGAGCAGGCGGAGTTAGAGAACGGGACACGAGGCCGGTCGGCGGGTCCGGGCAAGACAAAGTGCAGGTGCAACGGTCCAAATGAGCCTGGTGTGCCGGCGCGCCGGAGTGGATACTGAGGCCGAGCTGTGACAGGCTGACAAAATGGGGTGCATGTGGAAACACGTTTTCCGGCTGGCGGTCGCACTGCTCTGCGTATCCAAGAAAAGGTTATCCAAGTAGGGCTAGCACTGGCTGCTGAAAGTCGAGGTGGTGCTCGGGTGGAAGGAAGAGAAGGTGAAGAGTGAAGGAAGGAGCGAATGAATGGGAGCAGCGCCAGGACCGGGACGGATGACGAGCCGGGAACACAAACTTGGGTAATGCGATGATCGATGGTCGGGCAAGACTGGAGCAGGTTCGCGCCCTACAACGGGAATGGTGCGTCCGGAGAAGCAAGGGACGTATCAGAGGGAGAGACGGGGATGGAGGGATGCCGTGGGGCACTCGCTGGCATTCAATTCCCTGCAGGGAGCTTCCACCGCGCGTGCCGTGGAACGTGTCGCGACGGGGCCGGATATGGGCACGCGGTGGTGTGCCAAACCGGGAGAGAGGCGCGTTTTTGGTGAGTCTCAGATGGGTGTCCTCCCTCGTACATAGGGTACCTGCCCGCTCAGTGTTTATCCGTCCCCGATGAGCGTAGATGTTGGACAGATCCAGCAACGCGTGCAAGAAAAGCGCGTCAACAAGTTTTAGCTGTCCAGGATCATGAGGCATGCGTCCAGGAGGAAAGGAATGCGATGATGGTGGCCATAATTGGCAAGAATATCAGCCAGCGGTGGAGATGAGCGGTTGCATGTGGGGCTGGCGGGCAGGGTGGGTCTGCGTCCCCCTCAGAAAGGTAAGTCAAAGTGAGGACGTGCACGGCGGACCAAGCGCCTCGTGGAGCGGTGCAGAACGTTCCTTGGTGCCACGCTGGGGTATGGCGAGGGGCAAGCCAAAGGAGCGAGAGAGCATATTCCCTAGTGGATGTGTGGTTCTAGGGAGCGAGGACCCGCTTGTCGGGTGAAGGAGGCGCGCCGCAGATCACCGCGAGAAAGAGACCGTCGCTTCCGTGGGTTGTGATGGGCCACGGAATCGCACGCTTCTTAATCACGATCGGGTGGTCCGCATACTTGCCCCACTTCTGTGTCGACGATCACTTCCTCCTCCCTGGGGGTTGGGGCGTACTCCAGCTGCTGGCCGAGCGCTTTCTCGTCCGCTACATCGGACCCGTAGAGGTTGCAGAAGTCACTGCAAGGCTGCAACAACCACGACAGTGGGGTAGACATATGAGGTGAGACACGGGGGCCACCGATGAGGGTCCTGTCGGTCTTCCCAAGGTGCGTGGCAGGTCCCACGCGCTAGGGAGAGCACCATTGCTTCCGGCCAGGGTTTTGCTTATGTAAGCAGAAAACACGATGTCTTGCGCAAACTACATCCTGCGTAATCCATCATCTTGTTTCCTTTCATCCACCTGCACTCTATGCCCGGCACAACTTTAGGATGTTGGATCAATATTCTTCTGGGTCGATTCTGGGCCACTCTCCATACCTGTCCTTCCTGTCCAGTTAGTCCACCAGTGGCGCAGTGCAACATCATCGACATTATCGGCCCTCCTTTCCCCAATACCCCTGCATACATCCCCGTCATCTAAAGGCCTTTTTTATGAGGTTAGGGTCAGAGTCACATGTCCTGGACCGGATAAACATACATTAGTGGGCCAGGATAGGTGGTGGGAACGTGTTGGTGCAACTTGTTCCCACTTCCTCATATGGGTCGGCCCTAATATGTAGTGGTACCAGGACCCGCAAAGGGAACATGTTGCTCCAACATGTTCCTTTCTCATGCCTCAGACCATATATTTGTATAAACACTATGTACATTTATGTGGCTATCACATATTGATACGACGTCTGCGCTTGGCAGCATTCACCTGAGCTGTTACATCCGCCGATCGAGGCCTGATGACCTCTGCTTGCTGTGGAACTTGGGTTGGAGGGCGGTTGTTGGCTGCTGGATCCTGTGGCTCGGGTCCCCGAGGCACAGTGCGGGAAGGCATTGGTGGTAGAAGCAACCGCTTCTCTTTGAATGTAGCCACATTCTGTTCTCCGAACATGTCAAGGAGGACCCCTGCATAGTCCTTGGCATGCCAGCGGGCCTGTATATGTGTCCAATTCTCCATAATATCCTCTTTGGAGGCAAATACATAGTTCCAAACCTCTGGTGCACCACCTGAAAGCAGGTTCTTGTGCATGCCAGTGACTCGGATCAGGCCCATATTGCAGAAAAGCGGCAATGAGATCCGTTTCTTGGCTGCACAATAGTAAGCATCCTACAGCACTTTATGAGTGGGTGGCCATAGGGGTTAGCCATAGGTCCATTGCCAGTGCGCAAAATCTGCCTTCAGGATTGTCCTGCATAGTGTCTGGACACCTTATGGCATCCCCAAATAGGTCCCCTGCCACAGGAATAGGCACCAGCATTCTTGGTTTTTGAGCTTAGGGTTATTGGGGGGGGGGGTAGGGTTTGCCTAGGGTTTGGCCTTCCCAGCCTCCCCCCACCCTCTCACCCTGGCTTACCATACCGTCGCCCGCGTCACCGACCCAGGCCCGGGTGACGCGGGACCTTCCTGGCATGCCACCCCACCTGGCCCCTGCGCACTCGGTGCGCACTTCGTCCCCGGCCGGCGCTCGTAGAGTGCCCTCTCCGTCCACTTCGTTCCTTCCTGTGTATGTCCCTCCCTCCCTCCTCCCAGGTCATGGCACTCTCCGAGCTCTGTCCATGTCTCACTGCCTCGCCTTTACTCCGCCCGCACTTCCCTGGCTCTCGCAGAACGCCATCCCTCCCTGGTGTGTGCCCCTCCGCCTTCGCCGGCTTACCGGGTGTCCCTCGTTGTGTCCTGCATCGCAGTCGCCCTCGCGGAGCGTCACTTGTTCAACCGGCTCATCAACCTTCTTTCTTGCCTGGTCCACTCGGTCTTACACCCTTTGGCCCATCGCGCCTCGCCCAACTGTCATTCCCGCATGGCGCTCTGGGAGTGCCAACCCTTCATGGCACTCGGGGACTCCCCTTCCCCATGGCGCTCTGGGAGTGCCAACCCTTCATGGCACTCGCCGA
>KV417325.1:5595-16207 GCA_001630345.1 Calocera viscosa TUFC12733
CCTGTCAGACATGGTCACTGATCATGTGACCAGCAGTCCCTGATAACAAGGCTCGTCGTCCAGTCTAAATCGGTAAATCACACAATGCAGAACAGGACAAATCACCCCTTTCAGTTGAAATTCAAGTTCTCCAGCCTCTGATGTCTAAGGTGAGAGGGAACCAGCGGGAGTCGGTATGGAAAACAGCGCGCACGAGCCCCGATGATGAAGTCAACCTCGACTGCACAGAGCAGAATGATTTCAACACACTACCTTGTACTGCTTACGATCCTTCAGCTGGTAAACCAGTAGTTAATGAAAATAACAATTTTTTTAAATCAGCCGCTGGGCCTCCTAGTGCGACTGGAGAGTGACTCACTGAATCTGCGTCCGAATAGGAGAACACGAGGCTGCCGCATGCCCCCATTGCGAGAAGGTCCCTTACCCCAATCCGGAACTCGACAGCGCATCGCCCCACCCTCTTTCCTTCACTCCTCCTACTTCCACTTACGGGCAAACAATCACAATGCCCAGTATCCGCTCCTTCATTGCTAAACGCTGGCCAATCCGCAAGACAAAGACGACGCCGGTGCCTGCAGCTGGAGCTGCATCGAATACGACTGGAAATACGACTGCAATCGATGTTGCTACTGCTGCTGCTGCTCTCGCCCCCACCCCAGATGCCGCCTTGACTTCGACCCACACCACCCGTGCCGGCGCCTTCAATCGCAAGGCCAAAGGAAAAGGACCAGCGAGGGAGAAGTGTTCCCCGCCAGTGGTCATCGTTCCCGACCCAGCCACACTCGCCAACAGCTTCCTGCAGAGCTGTGCGGACGACCTGGTGCCGATGGGCACGCTGGTGGCCAACGAGCTCACGGCGATGAGCAGCGGGCCGTCGATCAAGGCAGAGCAGGTGGAAGGGGCGGACGAGCTGGAGGAGAGGGGGAGAGTGACTGGGCCGAGGACTGGGGAGAGCGCGGGTGGGACGATGGGGGATGCGAGTCGCGCTCCAACTGAGATGGAGGAAGCTCGCCCAGTGAGTACTTGACGGGCAGAACGATTAGTGTGTTGAAATCGTTCTGCCCGAACGCTTTCTGGATAAGCCGCTGAAGCTGACGGCTCTTGCAGGCGAACGACGATGCGGTCGACGCCCGCCGCGGCTACTGGGACATGGGTGCCATTGAGTGGCATGACATGCAGCGCTGGCTCCGTCGCCAGGGCAGGAGAGCTGGAGAACATGCCGTCGACACCGTATACACAGGCTACAGCAGCATCGCGAGGGAGGGCTGGGAGGCCTTTGGGCGTCTCATGCAGAACCTCGAAATGTGGTGGCCGGCGCTCTGCGGTTTCTTCAGCAACATCTGGCAGTATGGCTTCGATCCCTGGACTTTTTTCAGCAACATTATCGGGACGGTCTACTATCTGGTCGCCTTCGCGTTCAACCTGGCTTGCTCGTTCGTGGTCGCGGTCTGGCCTTACCATCTCCTGCTCACGCTGATGACCAGTAAGTCCTGGTCCACGTTCAGCTGGGATCGCACAGCTGACAGTGACTGCAGTTCTGCTCGTAGTGTTGAAGGTTATCTTCGGCGTGAATGTGGTCGGGCTGGCGATCGGCGTGCTGAAGAGCCTTCCTGGCTGGATCAAGAGCAAGGCGAGCGGCGCGGCGTAGATAAAAGTTGTTTCTGGGTTTTGTCCTCTCGAGTCTCCAGCATTTGTATTATTCACCGAGTTACCATCATGCGACTAATATATCCATTGTCTGTTTGGGCAGACAGAACGATTTCAACACACTGGTGCGAATGATCGTGCTGACCCGAACCCAGACTGGAAACCTAGGGCTGCATGATCCATTGAAAGACCTTCGAAAGTCCTTTGGATATCCATTGGATATCCGATGGATATCTATCGGATCCATTGGACTTCCAAAGGATGCCCAATGGACATCCAATGGATATCCAAGTCTAACCGTCCCTAGGGCTGCATGATGTTCTACTACCCCTGAAACATCAAGGCTGGCTGGCACAGAATGATATTGATCTGGTACCTGAGCATTAGGAATAGCAGTCTCTTTATTAATTTTATCTATCTACAAAGGATGGGGCGCTCTACACTACTCAGCGCCGACCAAACCTTCGATGACGTACGCTAAGGGTCCTGCTCCAGTGGCTGACTGCACTGGAGACGGGGTTTCAAGTTTAGATGTCCGACAAATGAGGAAAAAAAGGTACGCACCCCAATCTGGCATTTGCCAATCACCGACAGTTGTGGCGATGCGGGCTGTCCAGCTTGGTACGCCGCGTGCAGCCGTTGCTGGACAGCATACGAAGCTGTCCGCGAAAGGCTACCATAGATTGGCGACACCGCTTGGGATACAGTATCCTCCAGCTCAACCCGAAACGAGTTCACTTGTGTATTGCCAGCTTCTGTCTACCTCTCAACATACTGCCTTCTGTCTTAACCAGTCTCCTCCACTTCGTCCTTACCTATCATACGTCATGCAGGCTACGGTTGTTCGACACCTCCCATACTCCTGTGTTTCGCCAATGTCATCTTCCCACGCCCCATGCTCGTGTACGTGCTTCGTCGTACCTCAGGATCATCCGGGATTTCTTGCATACCTTGGTGTCTCCGTGCAACCCGATCATACCTCGCTTCGTCTTCTCTGTCACACCTGCTCTCACCCGCTCGTTTCGCACTGTCCCCCAATATCGCCTTGGCCGTCTTCTGCCCAACAGCTCCTCCTTTCCCCAACTCCTCAACCTGCCGTTGGCGCAGGACACTGTGGCCTCTCTTCGTATTCGCAAGTACCAGCCGATCCCAGCATCCTGGCTAATCTTCTCAGCATCTCCGCCCCATTAGGTCAAAACGATTCTAGTGCGCAGGATGCCATACGGAGGCTTGCTGCCTCCCAAGAAGAATCCCGTCTGTCCGAACAGCTTCGTGGCCCCCCCGGCGACACAACCATGGCAGGCGCACGCAATCTTGCCCTTGCGACTCGTACCAACAGCATGCGTGTCAATACCGCTCCTCACCCGGAGCAAGTTCATGTCCGCAAGCACCCCGTACGGGCTCGACGAGCCCTTCCGCCGGGGTCCGAGGCGTCTATGGAAATCCTCGTCGTTCTTCGCGTCTATGCGGCATATCCGACCCTCAGCGAGACGGTCCGTACAATACTTGACCTCATTGTCCTCTTGCTCATTTGTTTCCATACAGCATGATGGTCATACCAATAGGCGATTCATGAATGCTCACATAGCTTTCATCGAATCGTGCGTCTCCACCAGCAGCGTAACCGAGTACACGCAGCTCATATTCTTGTAGATCAAATGCTGCCGGCCTCGTCCGCGTCCTTACTCTGCCAGCTTCGACCTTGACCGCGCGACTTGTCACAGCAGTAGTATCGCTGTTTCCGGACCTCCAGATACCGCCAAGCTCTCCCGGTGATACTCGCAACATCCCCACCGACGTGGAATCTTTTCCCCTGGTCCCCGTCTATCCAAAACACAGTCAGCTTGTTCCCCGGTCCCCCCTTCCTGCGACCTTTGGTGAAATAGTCAAATCCCTGTCCCGATTCGTCCGGCCCAAGTTGACAGGTGCCAACCTGCCACCTGTAATCGAATTTGGTATGTAGCGCCCTTCGATTCACCGCTGTTTGACTCTTATTCTGCCCCGAACAGCACCTACTCACGGCCCTATTTCCAAGTACGGCTCTCCGCACACGCCGCACAATACCGTATGGCAGTTGAACAGCTTTGGGTCGGACTTAGAAGACTGCGGACGCAATACACCCAGGGTACAGACCATCTGACTCTTACGTAGTAACGTTTGTCTGACCTCCTCGCAGAAACCAGTAGATCTAGCCCAGCTCCGTTCCGAGGTTACTCAGCCTTGTAGATCGTCTTGCGCTTCTGTCCGGTATAGCCCTGCGCCATCCAGTACATCTACCACCCACGGTGGAAACTCTCTTCTTCCGCAACCAGCCATGGCAAATAACTTTCTGTCTCCCACTGCGGTACCGTCCAACCACGCTCTGACCTCGGCTCCTGCTTCTGCTTTACCTTTTCCATTTGTGCTGCCCCCAAACGCGCCGTTTCCTCCCCTTCATGGATTATTCCAGCAAGGGACTACCGATGGTTCTCTTCAGCTGCACCTCGCGAATAATGTTACATCCCATAACGGATGGTATCCCCCGAATTGGTCGCCGATGTCACCGTCCGCCGGAGTCAACGTCTACCCAGTATCTGGCAACAATAGCCAACCACATCCAGACCCACGTATCACCTTCCCCTCTGCACACCGTGCGTTGCTACAGCGGCCTACCGATGAATCCCGCGGCCCCATCGCAAACGCTCTCCATCACGCTTCCGGGCAAGTGCGAACATCTATGACCTCTTCACTGTGTCTCCCTACCCCAGACTCGGGTGTTGTTCCCCCCCCGCCCGCCCCTCATGTGCATTACCAGTCCATGCCTTCTGCTGCTATATCGCTGCCGACAAGGCCATACGCTAATTCTTACTACCCGGGTGATATCCCGCCAACCTCATCCGGTATTCTGCCTCCCGCAACAGGCATCTTGCCTACACGGTCCGATACGCTCTCAACCATGGCTGGTATCCTGCCGACCTCGCCTCATATTCTGTCAACCGCGTCCAGCATCCCGCCCACACCATCCGATCCGCTCCCAATCACGGCTAGTATCCTTTCGACCTCGCCTCATATTCTGCCAACTGCGTCCAGCATCGTGCCCACACCGTCCGATACGCTCTCAGCGGCCTCTGGTATTCTGCCCACATCGTCTGGTATTTTATCAATCGCGTCTGGTATCTTGCATACACCGTCCGGTATCCCTTCGTCGCTGTCTGGTCCACTTGTTGAAGTCGGTCGTACTCCGTCGGGCACCCCTCATAGACCTACCCAGCTGGACGCCTCAGAAACGACATCCGCTCGGCCAAAAGGGAATACCACCGTCCTGCGAACATGGACGTCCGCTATCAACACTGCCGCTCATGTGGACCGTCGTACAGCGGCCTTCGACTATTACCCTCCTTGTACTGATCTTCAACACGCATCGACAGCCTTACGAGAATACCTGTGCGATGCCGTAAAGCCAAGGCTCGGCTTGATACCTGATGTACCCCGATCGATTCCAGCCCTTCTCTCCGACATCTGGTTTCCTATCACCGCGTACGCCCTCATTAGGTTTGGATACCAGATCTAAAGCATTGCTCATGTTCTCACTTCCAGGGGCAGAGGTGTGGGCCGTGGTATGACTCTCGAGATCTGTCAAGCAACATTCGAGACATTCACATCTTCTCTTCTTCCGCTTAGCTTCGGAGATTATATGACGCTCCGCGTCAAGCCCCTCAGCCTCGGGGCCCCTCTGGAAGCCCGGGAGTTAAGCCCGTCTGAACAAGTCGATTTCGCAGCGCTCGGCTTGCTCGTCGTCGTTTTTATGAAGCTATTCAATTTTGGGCCGGCTTCGTTGTCGCCCGCCTTGGTCCTCGCCGCCGTAACTGACATCAATTCCATCACCCTCCGCTCTCTACGGTGGTGTGCCCCAGAGATTGCAGATTTCGTAGACGCCTTCATCGCCATGGGTCCAAGCGGTCGCCTTAAACCCGTGTCTCAGAGCATGGTGGGTACTCTCTCCTTGCACATCCCTACATCTTCTCTCTTGAGTAATGCTGCATTCAGGATCCTTATCATCCAGAGTATGCCCTTGCTTCGATAATATACGGAGTAGCCAACTTGCAGGTAACGTACTTTCGTATACGTGATCCTTGACATCAGGATTGACGGTATCAACCCACTCTCATCCCGCAGGATACTGATCTCTCAACCCACCGTACACCCGCATTGCACCTTGCTTGGCTCAGCACAATCCTGCACCGGGTTCTGTTCTTAGCCGATCGACAGGACACTGCTGCCTTAGAAGCATTTGTGGTCGGTCTCGATGCCCCGTTCTACCCTCAGACGCTGCGGGAATCGGTGCCTATCCTCCATAGGCACTTGTATTCACATTCAGCAGTTAACTCATTTCTTTTCAGACCTTGTTACCATCTCAAATCGACCCGTGCCAACTGATTCAACTTCTTTGGCCTGACCGACGCATACACAGTCCGAGGGATGTCCTGCGTTCTTTACGATGGGAGGAGGCTCTGATAACTGAACTTCCCCTCTCGAAGCAACACGCACTATGGTCGGCGCTAGAAAACTTCATTCAGGGCTGTGGTATCCCGATACAGGCCGAGCACATGCGGGAAGCCGGTGATTGGCTACCTCCGATCTCGTTCCAGTCGGAGGCTGCAGGAGATCCTCTCTTTCGAGCTGTCACATTCTACCGAGTCGCCACCGGGATCCCATATCTGTATCCCGACTCCATGCATGTTGCGGTGCGTGCTCCTCCCAGATACTGCGATTCTGAAAGATTGACAAACTCTGAGTAGGTGGCCGTCGATTATCAGCTCTCGTGCTGCAAGTTTCGCGCTTGTACACGACAAGTCTTCATCCCTCTCATGCGGGGCAGTGCCTCGTGGGCTACGCAGGACTCCCAGACCTGGCGAGATGACTTCGAAGCTATGCTTTTCATACAGACCATCGGAAATTCCCGTCTTGGGGATACCTATTCTATGAATGTTTACTAAGTTCCTTTCTATAGATTCAAAGTTATATTTACTCCTTTCTAATGAACAAGCTGTGGTGATCCCCATCTGACCTCCGTCATGCCCTGAGAATCATAGAAGTGTCCATCACCCTCCTGCAGTCCAAGAACGTTCCACTACACACTTTAGGCCTGTACCTTCTTGTATTGCCCAGAGAGTGTCCTGTATCCGGTGGTATCGTTGCGCAATCTCCCTCCTGATGAGCCTCCGGCTTCTCGCTTGTGGCAGCTCATTGGGTACATATGTTCTCGAGATATTGTCCGGAACATCTGATAGTCATATGGTATCATCGAGACGGGCACGTCCATCAAAGACGGTTCGAGTGACGCACCTCAACCTTCACATGTTGAACGAAATATATGTCCCTGCCGCATCACTGCTTCTTTACCAAAGTACGTGTATTCCGGTGTCGAAGAGACCATTACAATACCCTCGGCATGATGCAGACCAGCATGTCCTGACGACTTGCGTTCTCCGACCTGCATATCAGGAAGACCTTTTCCCACTCATCTTCGTATACTGGAAATAGCCAAATGGGGACGACAACATAGATCCATGGGCAGCACGAGTGTCAGCTCACTGTGGTATTGTAGGGGTATACAGGTCTCACTGCAAAGCTCGGGATAGCTTTCTCTCACCCTGCACGCTACTTGGGGCTCCACGATGATGACCAAGTGCAAGCGGAGAACAGGTGGTATTCTGTAATGGTCATGCGAGCCATGCGAGCCATCATTTGCCATGCCACCGTGATGCATACCGTTCTGCGCGGTCCTACATCGGTACTCTGCGGTATGCGATCCGTCCTTTCATAATCTCCGTCCCATGCGATTCTGGAGTCGGGCGTCTACTTCATTTCATCGGGAACATAAGGATGATTGCTTTCTGTTACTGCGACTAGCAGAAAGCTAGGAGTTAGCACGAGTGCTGAAACACACGCTGCCGTCACGACTTGGACTCTAGCCTCACGCCAGGACACCTCACATGTACACTCTCCAATATCGGGTCACAACAGACATCATTATTGTGTAGGACGGCTAGCGATGTAAAGGAACAATCAGAGGAAGCCATGTAAGAGAAGCCATCACTAAACATTAGAGGTATTATCGGTATCTTCGAGTCACGACACATGTGTGTCCATCAGCAGCACTCAGTCGAGCTAGACATCATTCGACAGTATATCAGGGGGCGACACCTTTGCCTTCCCCGGCAGCAGGAAGTTCTTCGTTGTCATCAAAAGATAAGAAGAATGATCCTTGGCCGCCTCGCGCACGACGGGCCGTGTTCAACTTTCGCGCCGCGATGAGCTCCCTGATAATCATCACGTCAGATAACAAGCAACACGGTGCAAAATGCTCACCTCATCTCTTGGACGATATCGCCCTGCATTGCCATGAACTGGGTTGTACGAATCTCCTCGTATTTGGCAAGATTGCCATGTATCTCTTCATAGGAAAGCCGGAAATCCTCTTCAATGGTCTGCCGCTGTACCGCTTCCCCGGTACACCACTGTAGGAGATGCACGTGCATCTACTCACATCCATTAATACCATGCATTCCAACAGAAATACCGACACATACCGCAGCGGCCACCGCGGCTATCATAGGGAAAGGCATCTGTTCCAGCAGTGAGGCGTGCTTCTCGAGAGCCTCTTCGTAGATTTCGCTCATGATTGCAATGAGAGCCGGAGACCTGAAGGGGCCTTGAGGCGGGACCGTGTTCTCCTCCCACTTGAAAGTCTTGTACAGAAAGTGATACTCCGTGCACAGGCTCGTGATTCTCCTGGCGACTTCGTCCTGCTCCCCGATGAATATCGGGTGATAGTGATGGGCAATATACTGCGCTGCTTTCTGCAGTAGCACTTTCCGAAATTCAGCAGGAGGTGTTAGGGCCACCTAGATGAACCGAATTAAGTCCAGCCACCGACAGCACATACCAGTCAACATACCTTTTCAATGTGTCTTTCGCGCGGGCGAAGTACGTTTGGCGGCTTGATGTCGGACCCGATGGTGGTCGGCAGCATCTTCGAAACAGCATAGTCCCAGGCGATCCTGCCCCATTCCCTGCATTGAGCATCGCTAGGCCATAGGGTTGTCGCAGCCTGCTGGAGGGTCCAGCAGCTGACCGCCTCCTTCATCACCGTGGCATACAAGGCATCTTCTGGCGCCACGCAAAACACGTCCGAGGTCGTACCGTTCCGCTTCCGCGCTAGATCTTCAACAGTAAGAGCAGCATTGAGCTCCATCATGGGGTATACGCGGGAAACGAGTGTATCTTGTAGCTTTGCGGGAGCCGGTGAAGCTTGCGCGCTGCGGTTGAGGGATGATGTATCTGCAGGTTGGACCGGAACAGATGCGGGCTTTGACACGGGATTCTTGCTGGTAGCTCCGGCGTACGTCTTCTTTGACACCTTTTGATTTGCCTTCACCTTGGCCAGGTACTGCTCGATAGGATATATTACGACAAATGCTCCAGTTTGTAGCTCAGCGAAGCCAACGGGTTCCTGCATTGTAGGTTAGAAGAAAACCCAGGCTTTGACATACGGTACACTGCGCACCACATCATCACCCTTCGACTTCTTCATCTCATCCTCAGACTCGTATTTCATTTTGTTCACTTCTCTCTCGTCGGCCACGGAGCCGATGGACAACGGCCGTGCACGTTTCTGGGGATGAGGTTAGTCCGTGTGTAAATACGGTGCCGCGGCTGCTTACCACTTCAGTGCCAGTACTCGTTTCCTGGCTTTCGCCATCCCCAGTCAGATCGATCATATGAACCGAAGAGCTAGTGGTGTTGCTCTTCGGCACCAGTGTATCTTTCGGGGCGAGATTATCGAAATACGCAGCCGTACCGTGTGGCGCAGTAGCTGGCGCTGCATCGTATCAGCATCTATCACGGTATACAGCTGTATATTTTCGTACCTTGATGTACCTTCCCGGCGCTGCCCGCATTCCCAACATCCTTGAAAGGCTGGACCTCTGGGAAGATACACGCGACGTCGCGCCGTGCTCGTCTCGCGTCCCACTTCCTGCTTGATCCCTCCCTGTAACAGCTGCAGTCGGAGCTGCTCCAAGCAATGCCATCCCCAAACCTGGGTCGGCTTCACCATTGTTATGCGTATTGCCTTCTATGAACTGTACGGGTGATCAGAGTTGAGGTTGGAGATTGGATCTGCGTGACTCACCTTCTGCGGAGTAGAGTAACTATCCTTCGTAACAGCGATCACCTCAGAGGACAGTGAGCTTTCACCACCAGACATCGCGCTTCTTCAACCCGAGGTCGCGTTCAGTATGAATGCGGTATTTACGCATAGTCGGATGCGTCAAGGTCGTCGGATAGAGGAGGAGATGGTGTGTAAGGGCGGACCCACTTTTCGCGCCGTTTATCCTCACCTTTAGTAAAACCTCGACGTGGCGGTGCGGCGAGTAGCGCACGTGTCGCCCACGTGGGCCACGTGTCGCAGAGTCCGCGTCGAGGACACGCCCCAGGGACGCACTTTTGAGAGCACAGCCACTCACGCGAAACGGAAGCAAATGAGTCTAACCCCTAACCCTGCACCCTAACCCTAACCCATGTTTCTTTGAAATGCATCCCATTCTAACCATGTTCTATTTGCTAATTAATTCTTTCATACTCAGAAGCATATTTAGCTGGCACAGGAACATATATAATACTGATGAAATAGAATAAGCAGTGCAACATTGACTTTGATTTAGCTTGAGAGATATGAGGATACCAATGGCTGGAATGCATAAAGTGAAGGGGATAGCATGAACAGCAGGTATCAAGGGCTACTGTACTACTAACAATCAAAGTGCTCTATACATTAACATCATGATGTTTAATTTCGCATGTCAGGGTCAGCATGAATCAGGAGATAGGCTGGAAGGGGGAGATGGGAGACGGGAGATGGGAGATGGGAGACAAGAGACAGGAGACAGGAGACGGGAGACGGGAGACGGGAGACGGGAGA